>CABHPH010152100.1:0-11433 GCA_902168325.1 Peromyscus nudipes | reverse complement strand
TATATTTCTATTCTTGTTTGAGGTATTATGTTTATATAACTCTTTTAGATTGGAATGGATAATTAAGAAATACAGATTAATAATTAGTCTTCTATGATAGTCAAACTTATAGTCATGTTGTTTTCTAGGTATACATAGATATAATTCAATTAGATAGGTAATCTTCAAATACTTCAAAGACCTACAGAATATGACATTTAAAATGTTTTAAAATTTTAGACTTTCTAGACAGTGAGACATGTGTACTCCTAGCAGCACTGGACTTACTTCAGAGAGGAGGATGGGCATCGAAGACACTCTATATAAAGGTTATCTTCACCTTGGCAAAAATAGTCATTTGGATAAGAAACTGTTCTTGCCTGGATTGCTTGATCAACTGGACATGCAGGACCCATAGGAAGGTGACCACTGAACTTTGCTTGGCAAAATGGTCCTTCAGGTTCCTGCTTCACAGAAGAAACTGCCAGACATTCTACAGGATACAGAGAGAAGTGACTGAGAGACTCTAGACCTGTGGGCTGAAGACAGATGCCGCAACTTTACAAAAGAACTTTGGATGACTGTCCAGGCTGCTAGCTGCCGCTATCTACTCTTGCAAGACTCCCGAAAGTTGCTTGCATCCTTTTCCCATTTCTCAGGTAATAGTGTATCCTTCTGAGGTCTTTGATGTAGTTGAAGACTAGTTATAATTTTCCTTAATTATGATAAAAGATAAGTTAGATATAAAACCTTAGACTCACAAATATAAGATAGATGTGGGCCAGGCAGGAAAACTCTAGCTACAATCTTATATATGTGTAGCATGAATCTTAAAAGTTCTTATTAATAAAATCAAACCTGAGGCCAGTTATTGGGGTGAAATGCTGGAAGATCAGAGAGACAGAACAAGCCACAGTTAACCTCACCTGGTCAACTTCTTAGCTGATCTTGCTTCCTCAGACTGGAAACCTCTGTGTCCTCATATCTGAATGGCTCTCAGCTGAACTGCTGCTCGAAAGCTTGAATGCTTAACCAGCCAAATGCTTCTAGTTTCTGGTCCTCACACCTTATATACCTTTCTGCTTTCTACCACCACTCCCTGGGATTAAAGGCTTTCTTTCTGGGATTAAAGGCGTGAGTCACCATACTTGGAGTCACCATACTTGGCTGTATCCTTGAACAGATGGATTTCTGCCTCTGGAATGCTAGGATTAAAGGCGTGTGCTACCACTGCCTAACCTCTGTTTAATATTGTGACTGTTCTGTCTCTGACCCCAGATAAGTTTATTAAGGTACACAATATTTTGGGGAACACAATACCACCACATATATGGCTCTTAAATCTGTTAACATTTTCTATTTTCCAGATTTCCTTTTAATGGAAAATACAGTGGAATTCCAAGGACTGGTCAATTCTTCCATATGTTGAGTATTTAGTTGCTCCTATTCCAGCAGTTCTAATGCCTGTAATTTTTCTGATATTAAAGGCCATTGTCCCACCCATACAAGTTTATCATTCAACCATTTTCAAGGCAGGACTGTTGGCACCTTTGAAAGACCAACAGCTGTTGTGCCCTGCTTACGTACAACTTGAATGGTCTGTGACTGTCCTTGATAATACCTTTTAATATTTCTCTCAGAAGCATTCCTTATTTTATAGTTTGTTTCTAAGATTGGGGGAATGACAATCTGTGCTTTCCATTGTTGCAACAAATCACGTCCCCATAGACTCATTGCTATATTAGTCACATATGGTTTTAATTTTCCTATCTGTTCTCCTGGTCCTATACACTTGACCTATCTGGAACTTTGTTTTACCTGAGATACAGTCCTAATCCCTATTAGGAGAACATTTGCCTCCTGAAGAGGCCAACTTGGATGACAAGATTTTGGGGAATTATTATTACCTCTCCATCTGTGTCTACCAAACCCTCAATTTCTATGTCAATTATTGACCTTTTTAGCTTTGGTTTTTGATAATTTATAGAAGTTTGCCAAAATGCTTGCTTTATGGTTTCTCCTGAAAATCTTGTTTTATATACTGATGCTGTTCTGGCATCCAGAGCATTCATTAGGCAAAGGCTGGCCTTTGCCGCACCTTCTGCATACTCCAAAAGGCTGATGACTTCTGTTTGGATTATTTTCAGAATAAATATTTTTTCTAGGAGCACTTTGCTTATAAATCCCTTTTGGTATATCATCTACCAAAATTAAAACATCTAACATTTTTCTTTTTCTTTTTTTATTATTATTAAGAAATTTTCTATTCATTTTACATACCAACCATAGATCTCCTCTCCTCCCACCTCCTGCACCCAAGTCTTCCCCCTAATTCACCCCTCATTCCTACCTCCTCCAAAGAAAGACCTCCCTTGGGGAGTCAGCAAAACCTAGTATATTCAATTGAGGCAGGTTCAAGCCCCTCCCCCTGCACCAAGGCTGCACAAGGTTTCCCACCATAGGCACTGGTCTCCAAAAAGCCCACTCATACACCAGGGGCAGATACTGATCCTACTGCCATGGTGCCTCCCAAACAGTTCAAGCTGAATGACTGTCTTGCCTATGCAGAGGGCCTAGTCCAGTCCCCTGGGAGCTCTACAGATATTGGTCCACAGTTCATGAATGCCCACTAGTTTGACCTGGTCATCTCTGTACATTTCCCCATCATGATCTTGATGTCCCTTGCTCATAGAATCCCTCCTTTCTCTCATCCACTGTACCCCTGGAACTTGGCCTGGTGCCCAACCATGGATCTCTGCATCTGCTTCCATCAGTTACCAGAAGAAGTTACTGTCATCTATAAGGACAGTCAGTGTATTCACCAATATGATTACTGGAGTAGGTCAGTTCAGGCTCTTCACTATTGCTAGTAGTCTAAGGTGGGGTCATCCTTGTGGATTCGTGGGAGCCTCTTGATATTTTTAGAAAGTAGTACTCCTATCCAAGTATCATTAGAAGTGTGGGGTTAATACCAACTGTATTTTGGATCCATTCTTCTCTGGCTGCTGATCTTTCCTTTAAAGACCCAATCACCCTTTTGCATTCTGAATTAGTGCTTTCAAAAGCCAAAGATTCAATTAATATTTGTCTAACATCTGGATCTGATAACATTATATTTACAGCTGATGTCAACTTTGTAAAAAAAAATCAGTGAAGGCTTAGTTTGGGCCTTGTATAATTTTAGTAAATGGCTCAATCCTCTTTCCTAATTCTTCAACCCTGTCCCAAGCATTTAAAACTGCTACATGGCATAGAACCAAAGTATGATCACCAAATACAGCCTGTCTTTGCAAATCAGCATATTGACCCTTACTGAGAATTTGGTCTTGAGAAATCTCATGATCTCTAGCCCTACCTTGTTGTTCCATGGCCCTAGCTTCCTCTCTCTACCAAATGGTCCATTGTAACTGAAGACCAGCTTCCAACACTGCTATAACTGAATTCTTCCCGTCTTGTGGAACAATTCTGTTCCTAGTTTCCAGAGTGGTCCTAGGGACCCCAGGGAAGACACCACCCACTACCAGCTAAGCCCCTTTAAGCCTGCCCCAAAATTAAAGACTTTACACGTTGCTCCACCTCACCCCCATCCCAGGCTTACAGACCATGTTCTGATCTACAACTTCAGACCTTTACCAGAGGCCAGACCAGATCTAGGGACACCAGGTAAGATACCATCCACTGCTCACAAACAATTCTTAAAGCCCCAGCAACCTCAGACTACACTCATTCCCCCTGGGTACCACACTAAGACCCATGGCCCTGGGAGCTTTAAAGGAGGACAGTGTGGTCCTAGGAACCCCAGGGAAGACCCCTCCCACTGTTTGCTAACCCCCTTTAAGTCTTTCCAACAACCCCAGACTGTACCACCTCCCCTGGGCCTCATATCCCAGCCTACTACTTTGGAAAAAGTCTTTGAGTTTACCACAGGCTGGCAAGAATCTAGGAACCACGAATAAGGCACACCCCCCCACCAGATAACACTTCTTAAAACCAACCAATATCCTCAAACTGCACCTCTGCCCTGGGCTTCATACTAGGGCCCACAACCCCTACTGACTTACATGAGGCCAGGCTAGTCCTAGGT
Source organism: Peromyscus nudipes (assembly GCA_902168325.1). Taxonomy (NCBI): domain Eukaryota; kingdom Metazoa; phylum Chordata; class Mammalia; order Rodentia; family Cricetidae; genus Peromyscus; species Peromyscus nudipes. The sequence goes on along the minus strand of CABHPH010152100.1, from coordinate 7,370 downwards.
CCCCCAGGTAAGACACTGCACGCTGGCCACAAAACCCCTTTAAAGTCCACCAACCATTCCAGACTGCACACCCTCTGCCCTCCCACCCCCAGCTCCATACCCTGGTCTATAACTTCAAGAGAAGATTTCAGCTTTACTGGAGCACATGATGGGTTTAGGGACTCCAGCACCAGCAGCTGTACTAGAGGCAAGGCAAGTCCTAGGGACCTGAAAGGCCAGACAAGATGTGGAGACTACAGTCTACATCCCTTCCCCTGGGCTCCATGTCCTGGTTGACTACTTCAGAAGAAGACTTCAGCATTGCCAGAAACCAGGGAGCCCTAGTCCCCAAAATCCAAGAGGGGACACACTCCTGGACCTGAAGACTTTAGAACCCTTAGATATTTAGCCCAGAATACCGGAGAAGAAAAAGAAACCAAGGAACAAAACACCCATCTAGCAAAGACAAATGCAGGAATCAACACCTAGATCTACAATCATCCCAAATCCAGATGCCTAAATGCCAGTGTGAGAATACAATCGGTAACAGAAAAGGCAATATGTCACCACTGGAGCCAAGCTATTCTATAAAAGCAAAACTCGAGCAATCAAACACAACTGAAGCACAAGAAAACAGCCTTAAAAATTACGTTATGATGATTATAGACATCCTTAAAGAGGATATGAACAAATCCCTTAAAGAAATTAATAAATTCCTTAAAGAAAGGCAAGAAAAAAAAAGCAGATAAAGGAAATTGTTCCATTTCATGTTCAAGACATGAAAATGGAAATAGAAGCAATAAAAAACAAACAAACTGAGAGAATCCTGGAAATAGAAAATTTGGGTAAGTGAACAGAAACTATAGTTGCAAGCATAACCAATAGAACACAAGAGATGGAAGAGAGAATCTCAGTCATTGAAGACATGATAGAGGAAATAAATTTATCAGTCAAAAAATGTTAAATCTAAAAAATTCCTAACAAAAACCATCTAGAAAATCTGGTACAGTATGAAAAGCCCAAACACAAGAATAATAGGAACAGAAGAAGGAAAATAAACCCAGCTCAAAAACCCAGAGAATACATTTAACAAAATCATAGAAGAAAAATTTCCCAACCCAAATAAAGACATGCCTATACATGTACACGAAGCACACAGAACACAAAATAGACTGGATCAGAAAAGAAAATTCCCTCGCCACATAATAATCAAAACAGTAAACATACAGAAAAAAGAAAGAATATTAAAAACAGCAAGGAAAAAAAGTCAAGAAACATAAAGAAAAAACTATTAGAATCACACCCTACCTCTCAATGAAGACCCTAAAATCCAGTAGGGCCTGGACTGATGTCTTGTAGACTCTAAGAGATCACAGATGCCAGACAAGACTACTACACCCAGCAAAACTGTCAATCACCATAGATGAGAAAACAAGATATTTCATGACAAAGTCAAATTTAAACAATATCTATCTAAAAACCCAGCCCTAGAGAAAGTGTTAAAAGGAAAACTCAAACCTCTAAAAGTTAACTATACCCACAAAATCAGAAGCAAATGATAATTTTCTACCTGCAAAACCCAAGGAAGGGAAACACACACATCACCACCACCACCACCATCACACCATCATCATCATTAACAATAAGATAACAAGAATCAATAGTCATTGGTCATAGATATCTCCTAATATCAATATACTGGATTCACCAATAAAAAGACACATGCTAACAGATTGCATATGAAAACAGGATTTTCATTCTGTTGCACATGAGAAATACACCTCAATATCAAAGACAGATATTACCTCAGAGTAAAGGGTGGGAAAATGATTTTCCAAGTAAATGAACCTAAGAAACAAGCTGGTGTAGCTATCCTAATACTTAACAAAATAGACTTCCAATCAGATGGAGAAGGGCATTTCATATAAATCAAAGGAAAAATCCACCACAATGATATCTCAATTCTGAAAATCTATGCCCCAAATGCAAAGATACCCACATTTGTAAAACTGACCATATACTTGGCCACAAAGTAAGTCTTAACAGATACAAAAAAAATTTTTTTAAATCCCCTTTATCTTATCAGAACACTATGGATTAAAGCTGGTTTTCAACACAACAGAAACAACAGAAAGCCTAAAAAATGATGGAAACTGAACAACTATCCACTGAGTTACCACTGGGACAAGGAAGAAATAAAGAAGTTAAAGATTTCCTAGAATTCAATGAAAATGAATGCACAACATACTCAAACTTATGGAACACAATGAAAGTGGCGCTAAAAGGAAAGTTTATAGCACCAAGTGCACTTATGAAGAATTTGAAGAGATCTCATGCTAGTGATTTAATAGCACACCTGAAAGCCTAGAACAAAAAGAAGCATAAACACCTAAGTGGCATAGACCACAGGAAATAATAAAACCGAGGGTTGAAATCAATAAAATAGAAACAAAGAGAACAATACGAAGAATCAATGAAACAAAGAGTTTCTCTGAGAAAATCAACAAGATAGACAAACCCTTATCCAAACTAACTAAAAGACAGACAGAGAATATCTAAATCAACAATATCAGAAACAAAAAGGGGGATGGAACAAAAAACTCAAAGGAAATCCAGAAAATAATTATGTCATAGTTCAAAAAACTGTATTCCATAAAACTAGAAAATCTAAAAGAAATGGACAAATATCTTGATAGATACCATTTACCAAGGTTGAATCAATATCATATTAACAATTTAAATAGACAGATAACCACTAAGGAAATCGAATCAGTCATTAAAAGTCTCCCAACTAAAGATAGCCCAGGACAAGACAGTTTTAATGTAGAGTTCTTCTGACTTTCAAAGAAGAGCTAATACTAATACTCTTCAAATTATTCCACAAAATACAAACAGAAGGGACATTAAAAAATTCTTTCTATGAGACCACAGTCACCCTGATAACCAAATCACACAAAGGCTCAACAAAGAAATAGGAATACAGAAATATTTCACTCATGACTATTGACGCAAAATACTCAATAAAATACTGGCAAACTGAATTCAAGAACACAACAAAAAGATCATCCACCAAGACCAAATAGGCTTCATCCCAGAGATGCAGGGATGGTTTAACATATGAAAATTTGTCAACATAATCTACCATACAAACAAACCGAAAGTAAAAAACACATGATCATCTCCTTAAATGCTGAAAAGCCTTTGGCAAAATCCAATCCTTTCATGACAAAAGTCTTGGAGACATCAGGGATACAAGGGATATAACTACACATAATAAAAGCAATATACAGCAAGCCAATTGTCAATATCAAATTGAATGGAGAGAAATTCAAAGCAATTCCACTAAAATCAGGAACAAAACAATGTTGTTTCCTCTCTCTGTACATACTCAACACAGTACTTGAAGTTCTAGCTAGAGCAACAAGACAACTGAAAGAAATCAAAGGCACACAAATTAAAATGGAAGAAGTCAAAGTATCATTTTTTGCAGATGATATGATAATATACATAAATGACCCCCAAAACTCTAGCAGAGAACTCCTACAGCTGAAAAACACCTTTAGTCAAGTGTTTGGATGCAAGATTAACTCAAAAAAATCAATATCCCTTTTATACACAAATGATAAATGGTGTGAGAAAGAAACCAGAGACTCAACACCCTTTACAATTGCCTCAAATAATAGAAAATATCCTACTGTAACTCTAACCAAGCAAGTGAAAGACCTGTATAACAAGACCTTCAAGGCTTTGAGGAAAGAAATTGAAGAAGATATCAGAAGATAGAAAGATCCCCCATGCTCTTGGATCAGTCAGATTAACATAGTAAAAATGGCCATTTTACCAAAAGCAATCTTCAGATTAAATTAAATCTTCATTAAAATACCAACACAATTCTTTACAGAATTGTTTCTTGAAAGAGCAAGACTCAACTTCATATGGAAAAACAAAAATCTGGGATAGCTAAAACAATCCTGTATAATAAAAGAACTTCCAGAGGTATCACTACCCCTGATTTCCAGCTCTGTTACAGAGCTATAGTAATAAAAAAAAAAAAAAAAAAAACATGGTATTGGCAAAAAAAAACCAGACAGATGGATTACTGGAATCAAATCAAAGACCCAGACATAAATCCACACACCTATGGACAACTGATTTTTGACAAAGGAGCCAAAACTATGCAACGGAAAAAAGAAAGCATCTTCAACATATGGTTCTCATCTAACTGGATCTTGGCATATAGAAGAATGCAAATTGATCCATATCTATCACCCTGTTCAAAACTTATGTCCTAATGGATCAAAGACCTAATATAAATCCAAATATACTGAACCTGTTAGAAGAGAAAGTGGGAAATAATCTTGAGACCATTTCCTAAACAGAACACCAATAGCACAGGCACTAAGATCAATAATTAATAAATGAGACCTAGTGAAATTGAAAAGTTTCTGCAAGGCAAAGGACACTGTCAATAAATTGAAATAACAGCTTACAGAATGGGAAAAGATCTTCCCTAACTCCATATCTGACAGAGTGCTGATTTCCAAAATATATAAAGAACTCAAGAAACTAGATATCAACAAACCAAATAATCCAATTTAAAAATGAGGAACAGACCTAAAGAGAAAATTCTCTGTAAGAATGATAAGTGGTGGGTTACTGGCACTGGTTACCATGCAGAAAGGTCATGAGGCATGGCCACGACTACCCAGTATCAGAGCTTTATTAGGAGGAAGAGGGGTGGGGGCAGAAGAACCAGGCCCCTGGGGGTGGGGGGTGGGGGTGGGGGCGGGTGCATGTGCAGAGAGCAGAGAGAAAGACGGTGGCAGGGGAGAGAGAACAGAATAGAGAGAGAGGGGTGGGGTCGGAGTCACGGCAGCTTACAGAGCTACACCACGCATGCGCAGATTGCATAACCATGCCACAAGTACGTAATCACCAGCACACACTGATGACATAAGACACAAGACCCTTTGCTTAACTCCTGAACTGCACATGTGTAGTCATGCAGCTGGAGTGAGGGCAGAATTGTAATATTCTCAACAAAAGAATCTCAAATGGCCGAGAAACACTTAAGGTAATGTTCAACATCCTTAGCAGTCAGGGAAATGCGAATAAAAATGACTCTGAGTTACCATCTTACACGCATCAAAATGGTTAAGATCAAAAACACAAGTGACAGTGTGCCGAGCCACAAGAATATTTTATAGAGATTCAGCTATGTATTAAAGCTATATGCTGACCAGCCAAGGGTCTGTCAAAAGGCAAGCCACTTATTATGAATATTTGGTGTTATCAGCTTTTAATATGTCAGCTGTCTTCTGCTATGAAATTCTTGCATGCCCAAATATTCCCAGACCATTTGGCAAACAGTTCAGCTCCTCAGACCTGCTAAACTTCTAGGTAACTAATGCCCCTGCTGAGCCTAGGAGAAGGACTGAGATGGAACTGAAACTATACAGACAGGATTTCATCCCAGAGAAATAAAGTAGACAAATAAAAAGCTTGGTGTATCTAGATTTATTCCTGTCCTGAATGGAGGAATGTAGCTGTGTAGATAAAATTTTGTCTTAGCAGAATAAAGTTAACAGACCTAAGAGCATAGTGTATGTAGATATTTTTTTCTTCAGATACCCCACACCAGATGTAGCATCTTCCCCAGACTCTGGGAAATCCATATGACAGGTCATGCTGGAGAAAATGTAGAGCAAAGAGAACATTGCTCGACTAATGATGGGAATACAAACTTGTACAGCCACTTTGGAGGTCAGTGTGGCAGTTTCTCAGAAAACTGGGAATCAACTTACCACAAGACCCGACTATACCACTCTTGGGCATATACCCAAAGGATACTCAATTGTATCACAAGGACACTTCTTCAACTATGATCATAACAGCTTTATTTGTAATAACCAGAACATGGAAACAATCAAGATACCCTCAACCAAGGAATGGATAAAGAAAATGTGGTACATTTTACTCAGATGTTAAAAACAAAGACACCAGGGAATGTGAAATTAATTGGATGGACTAGAAAAAAATGAGTGAGGTAACCCAAACCAAGAAAGACAAACATGGTATGTACTTACTTATAAGTAGATATTAGCTGTAAAATAGAGGAGGATAACCATGCTACAATCCACAGCCCCAGGGAGGCTAGGTAACAAGGAGGATCCATGGGGGGACACCTGGATTTCCCCGGGAAGGGGAAATAGAATATTTTGTGAGTGGACTGAGGGGAGATCAGGATGGAACACGAGCAATCAAGTTGGGGGTGGGGGCAGAGTAGGGTATTACTGAAAGGGACTACTGGAAGGGGGGGCATTTGGGGATCAGGTAAAACCTGGCACAAGGGGGATCTCCCAGGAATCTGTAAAGAAGACCACAGCTTAGAGTCCTAGCAATAACAGATACATAGCCGGATCTAGCCATCTCCTGTGACCAGATCGGTGCCTAACCCAGTTGTCATCAGAGTGGCATCCAGGACACCATAAAAAAAACTCACAGAATCAACTAACCTGGGCTCGTAGGAGCTCACAGAGACTGAACCGACAACCAGGGAGCCTGCGTGGTACTAACCTAGGCACTCTGCATATACGTTACAGTTGTGTAGATTGGTCCTCTTGTGGGATTCCTAACAGTGGGAACAAAGGCTGTCTCTGACTCTTTTACAGGCCTTTGAGACCCTACTCCTAACACTGGGTCCTCTTGCCCAGTCTTAATACATGGGGAGGTACTTAGTCTTACTGCAACTTGATAGGCCATTTTTTGTTGTTGTTGTTGTTGTTACTCATGGGAGACCTGCCCTTTCCTAAACAGAAATGGAGGAGGGGTGGATCAGGGGGTGGGAGCAGAGTGGGGATGGGGAAGGGGCTGGGAGGAGATGATAAAAGGGAAATTGAGGCTGGGATGTAAAATAAATAAATGAGAAAAGTGAGAGAAAACTTAATCATTTACACTGTAGGATGATAGGAAGCAGAAAATGTAAACAATGGAGTTGGAAATCTGCATGAGATTTCTAAGCAAAGTATTGAAGTTAAATGTGTTTTAAGTAAACTGTGAGGACAAACAAGTCAACTGAGGAAGTATTCATCAGAAAGAACAATTTTAGAAACTAAAGAAACTCTCAGACTAGGAAGATAGAAAAAGATGCCAAAAGTAGGAAAGTCAATGTAAAAAACAAACAAACAAAAAAACAAAATTCAGGGTTTAAAGGTTTGATAGCGTGAGTTTTAAACCAAAAAAAATCTAAATATCCTCTACAAGCTGGTAAATATAAGTAAACAGACTTTGTACTTCCAGAGGAAGGAAGCCAACTGTTGCATTAACTCAGATCCATTTCAGGTTTAAAATATTGTAACTATGTGAAAATAAATATATGATGCTGTATATTA
>CABHPH010152099.1:12298-56094 GCA_902168325.1 Peromyscus nudipes | reverse complement strand
AAAAAATGAAATTTGCATGCCAAATTAGATAACATAGACTCAGAAACAAACATTGTGTACCTTCTCTTATATGTGGATGTAGATTTTAAGCTTTAGATATGTGGGTTTTTTTTCAGTTAGAATAACCACAGATGTTAGATAGCAAGTAAGGAATCATAGGTGGTAGGGATGTAGGGTGGTAGGGAAAAATAAATGGTAATGTTATAAAGAGATAAAGGGAAATGATTGTTTACTTATCTGTTTATTATTTACTTATATAGTGATGGTGAAAGGCAATATCTACATTCAGATTAATAAATATGTATTGGGTTAATGAATGAAAGAGCTGTACATTTTTATTTCAAATTCCTTTTGCAGTTGGTATCAAAATGTTTTTATCTATGAAAACAAAAAATCCAAAATGAAGGCATAAAAGTCTATTCCAGAGGAATAGTAATGCTACAATTATATACCAGAAAGAGAAAAAAAAGATTAAAACAAAAAAGAAAAGAAACCCAGAGGCCAACTTAATTTGTGCTTCATGTTTTCATATTTTTTGTTTACTTCATGTTTAGGTTTTTTATATATGTTTGCTTGTTCCTTTTATATGCCAGATATTGATCACTGCTACTATATGAAGTTATCAAAAAATGCCAATACAAAATTGTTTTCTGACAAGTCTATGTATCAGAAGATTTCCAAAAGTATTCATTTTTCAGTCTCTGAAAGAGACTCGTCTTCTTACCTTTAAGCTTGTAAAGGCTAGCCTTTTTCTTAGACCTGGGCTCTTTTTTCTTCCTTCAAACCATCACTTTAGTGAAGTTCTATCTTCATATCTATTTCAAGATTTAACCTCTTGTTACCCTTGTTTAATGATTGCATGGCCATTTTGGGTCCATGGAATTGATCCTGCATAATCTTCCCATCACTACATCCTTAGATGAATCTCAAGTCTGCAAACTATCACAGGTTCTGATGATTATGTCATGGACATCCTTGAGAATGGAGGAGATGGATTATGTGACATCATTTTGCCCACTACAGAGACTACATGATCAAACTAACAACAACAACAACAAAGTACTCAGTGTCTGGTGCCAACTGTTTAATGAAAGGAGCTGTAGAAAACGCAGGGCTATGAGTAGGTCATTTAATATACTAGATCAGAAACTCCAACAATGATGAAAACTTCCTCTTAACCTGAGGTTCTCTCTAAGGAGAGAAGGGAAGTGAGCTTTGGTGACAGGACATGTTGAAATTGGGTTCTTGGAATGTGCAGTACAGTCATCTTGTATAGGTGATCCCACCTGTACATCTCTGTGAAATAACAGCTGTGTACCTTCCTGGGAGCCCTGGACTAGTCTGTATTTAATTCAGGCTTGCCAATGATTTCAATAAATAACAATGACAATATTACTTTATATGATAATTAGATGAACTTGTGGCAGCATTTAGAAAACATCTTCTGAAAAAAAAGACACTTAATTGTAGATACTGTATTAAAGAATATAAAATTTGTTTATTTACTCAAATACTCATTTACTTTGCAACTACTAGTGTTAAGTCATCTTATATTTGAATTTACTTCATTATCTTTTTAAAAAATAGTTTTTATGGAAAAAAAAACACTTTTCTCCTAACCTTCTTGTCTCCTAACAAATTTTTCACTAGTCTATGAATTTAGAGAAAACAAATACCAATTAATTTGCATGTCGGTGTGTTTGCAAACTCACTCTTCAATATTATATTCAGCAAATCCCATTCTCTCAACATTTGAAACTATTTAAAAAAAAAACACTTTGATGGCCACCATTTCAATTAAGTTAACCTGACCAATTTAGGACTTAATAGATGCACTAGCTCCACAAATTGTGGTTTCTGATCCTATGGACATTTTGCTGTGCTTATTTATTCAGCTTAGATTTGTGAGAAGAGTTGTCTTCAAGCCTGCTTTTTTTAAAATACATATGTCTCTTGGGAATCTGAACTCGAAAGCCTTCATATACATAATTCCTCATTTTTCTCCTTAAACGTAAGTATTCTGGACATATTTTACCATTAATATAATGTATGAGCAACCCCATTTGTGCAGTGACAGATCTTTAAATCATCTACTGACTGCGTACATCTTTGTACTTCTCAGAATTTGTCACAAGGATCCAAATTACTAGAGAACCACTATTTCAGAGAACATAACTTACATTGTCAGCTTCATTCATTCTTGGCTCCCCCAAAACAATGGCAATAATTGCATCTTATAGAATTACACAGGCCGGATATCACTTACATTGTGGATGCTGTTGATCTTTACAAGCTACATCTCTAAAATTAAAAGCAGTTTCTGTTATGCCTTCCACTTCATTATGATTAAGAAGGCAATTATCATTGACAGGAAGTGTATATCCAACCACGACAGAGAATTTAGAATTCTCTGTGTTGTTCTTGGAGAAAACTGAGATCGTTTTTCATTAAAAAGCAATTTGTCAACTGAAGGTGAGTTTTGTAAGCCATCATAGGTGCATACGAATAAGTAAAGAAATGGTTTTCATCACACATTCCTGCAATTTCATGAAAGCTGGTACTTGTATATGAACACAGAACTACAGTGCTTCTCGCTGTTTTTAGAAACCCCCTTTGTTTATTGTCCCCTCAGCTTTTGACCTCAACTTTTGTCACTGTTAAATAAAACCAGACATATCAAACTGCCATTTCAAAACAGTGTTTTGTGTTCACCATTTATTTATTGCAGTTTGTGAGCTGTGTGCATGCGCCATAATGTAGATATACAGTCACATGACAACTTACGGGAGCTGGTTATCTTCTCCTATCACGTGGGTTCTGAGGATTAAACCTAGCTCTTCATGTTGGACAGCAAACCCAAGTACCCCTGTGCCTCCTCACCAGACACATATGACATATGAGCATTCTTGAGAAATCTTCCCATTCATTACCTACCTAAATTGTCCAAGCTGTGTTTGATAACCCCCATATACTTCATGGTAAACTGATTTCTTCTGATTTGCAATAGTGGAATTAGAGGATATTATAGTAACATACTGTTACAATGATTATTTTCAAATAAAAAAATTAAATGCCATTTAAATAAGCAGTCCCTGTTTATCAGTAAAAATCAGACATATCAGATAGATTGTCCAAGTACAGTCATTTGAAATTACTTATTTACTTTGAGTCTTTTGGCTACTGTTCTCAGAAACTTATCATATTATCCTAACAAATTAGTTGATTATTTTTATTCTTTGAGAATTTTATACATTTTATTATTAACAAATTATTTCCTGTCTTCTAACTCCTCCTACATCACTTCCTTACCCATCTTATTTCATTGTCTCTCTCAAAAGAATACATCAAAAAAGCATGGAAGTAAATTTGTGTTGGTTAAAATACAAAATTACTGAGCATGAGACCTTCCCTGGAGTGTGGTCAATATACCTATTGTCACTCCATAGAAGAAAACTGATACTTCATTCTCCTGGTAGCTATTATTCACAAATAAGCTCTTAGCTATCAGTGGGATTTTGTGCCCACTTCCCCTCCTCTGCTGAGATTTTTGTCTTCTTGAACTTGTGACAGCCTTGTGCCTGCTGTCACATTGTCTATGAGTTCATGTGTGCATCTTCACTTTTGTGTCAGGAAGATGATGTTTCCTTAAATTTTTTAACCACCTGTGATTCTCATAATATTTCTACCTCTTCTACTTCTTCTGCATAGATTCCTGAGCCTTGAGGGGGCAGGTTTCATAAGGACATTCCATCAAGGACTGAATGCAAAAAAATCTCTCACTGTATGTTGCTTAATTTGAGTCTCTGTGTTAATTATCATCTAATGAAAAAGAAGCTTCTCCAATGGGGTGAGCTATACACTGATCAGTGGTTATATCAATATATCATTAAGAGACATGTAACTGATAAATTCATTTAGCAAAATAATATTAGTGGGTTTTCTCCCTAGGTCCCACATCTATCTAGTTTCGTGATCTTGGCCTCATTATCAGATGTGCATTCCATTTTAAGAAAAAGCATTTAATCCAATTTTTGATAATTTTCTCCCCTAACAGTCCAGAAACTATTACATGAGTGGGCATATGTTGCAGGAAGTTGTTAATAGAGCTGGCAGGAAGAGACTGATGATTACTTCTCTCCTCCAGTATTTCCAGTTGAGTACTAGCTAGATGGCTCTGTGTTCTATGACATTGGTATTCAGTGTCTTCAACAACAGGCTCTTAGCATCAAGTTGTGGGGAGATAGCATTGGCAATACTCTCTAGTGTTCGGGGTGAGTATTAAACCTTTACGGCCACTAACTCAAAAAAATTGCAACCCATTCCTGTCTTTGGGGGTTTATTTCATAGGATATCGTATCTATCTGAGGTCTTGTCTACTACATTATGTGGTAACTCCTTAACTCCATTTATTTTTTTCTTTCTTTTGTTTTGTTTTGTTTTGTTTTGACACAGAGTTCTCTGTGTTACAGCCCTGGCTGTCCTGGAGCTCACTCTCTAAACCAGGCTGGCCTCGAACTCACAGAGTTAATTTCTTTTATATGTGTATATATTAAGCAAATTTCTAGAGTAGTAGGTTTTCATATGCTCTTCAGAAAGAGTTTAACCTGCTATCCTCCTCATGTTCCCTTCTCTACCCTGCCTCCCAACCGCAATTCCGCTAATCCTTTTGTGTTAATCTCCCCTTTATCCCAAAATGACATTATACTCTATATCCCTTTCTTTTGAAGAGTCCCTCCTCCTCTCTGGTTCCTTACTACTCAGCTAACCTCTGTGGTAACATATGACACATTGTTTGTCCTTCCCTCACTCAGGACATTTGTTTCTAAATCCATCCATTTACCTGCAATGTCCCCTGAGCCATCCATGTATGTAGAAGCTGTGATGTAGATTTATCCTTTGTGGTTCAGTTCCCCATGGTCTGTTGCTTTTTTTATTGTGTCCAGTTGTGGTTTTCTATGACGGTCTCCCTTTGCTATAAAGAAAGGTTCTTTTATAAGGGGTAACAGCTACCCTTACCTGCATTTATAAGGACATAGTTTAGCATGTATTAGAAATTATACTGGTCTAGTAAAGTGGCAGGAGTAGATTCTTTTTCTTTTTCTTTTTTTTTTTTTTTTTTGGTTTCTTGAGACAGGGTTTCTCTGTGTAGCTTTGTGCCTTTCCTGGAACTCACTTGATAGCCCAGGCTGGCCTCGAACTCACAGAGATCCGCCTGGCTCTGCCTCCCGAGTGCTGGGATTAAAGGCGTGTGTCACCCCCCGCCCGGCCAGATTCTTTTCTAATATTAATGACATTACTAACCATTAGATGCTGTATTAAAATAAATTTATACTAATAAAAATTAAAATAAAAATGTGGAAAAAATAGTGTACTGTGGCTGAAAGTAAGTGTTTTTTGTTTGTTTTTTTTTGTTTTTTGTTTGTGTGTTTGTTTTTGTGAATTCCTGCCCCACAGTTGGACGCCAGTGTACCTCTAAAACTTGCAATCTGGTAAATGTTGGCATCCCTCCTCTTCACTAAAAAGCTTGAGGATGAGATTCATTTCTTAATAGAAGGTATCAGGAGAGAATCTCATTGCCTTTATTAACTGAAGGGAAACTGATGGAGTGTGCATTGCTCAATCATTGGTGCAGACCCAAGGAAAGAGTTTGAGCTTGAGTAAAGTGTCCTAGTTAGCTTTTCTGTTTCTGTGATAAAATATAACATCCAAAAGGCAAGTTGGGGATCAAAGGGTTTATTTGGCTTGTAGGTTACAGTTCATTTGACTTATAGGTTACCTCTCCCCCGGAATATCAAATTGACAACCAACTTTAGCCATCACAGAAACATTTCTTGAATCATCACCATGAGAATAGGTCCATTGTGTTGTTTCTTCCATAAGAATTACAGGTTGAACATGCTAAACATTCAATGAAGAAATTGAAAGAGGGAAAATGCCAGCTTGTGAAATTCTTATACAATTTAGATAGAATTTTATTTTGTAGAGTTAGAGTGATTATTTTCTACATTAGCTCACAAGAAAAAAAATACCTTTTTAAGAAGATTAATTAGGCTCTTCTTTGTGCAGTGTATTGTATTACCAAGGTCTTAAGGGAAGGAGTTCAATTAGCAGATAATTGCTATAGCCTTAGGAAGATCAGATGGTGGTTTTGATTAAAGCAGAAGAGGGTGAGTCTGGAAGGCGTACAGGACATTTATTTAAAACTTCACAGAAGAAAATGGTCATGGCCTGATAAATGACTCAAAGAGGGGTGTGTAGGAAGAACAACAGATAAAGTTCATCAGAGTCATCTATAATTGAACAACTCATCCTGATGAGAACTCATGGAAGAACAAGTTTAGGTGTTTAATACAATTATTATTCTTTCAGTGTTGGTACTGTGTTCATAAGAAAAAAATAGGACAAAACTAATAAAGATACTAGATTTGGGGTAGGTAACTGGCATAGTTATGCAGACATAGTAGCTAGAAATATGTATATTTTGAAAGTGAGAGGTCAGGTAAGCAAAATTAGTTATTGGAAATTCTTCACTCAGTATGAAATTGATATATTTTCATATTGATTTGATTCTTATGATTTGCTCTAAAGCTATGTATCAATATTATAGCTCAGGTTAATCTTTATAATTTATTTTATCATTTTAATATAAAAACAAATATGAAGTAATAGCATTAGTACATGAACATTTAATAGCATACCTATTGTTTCTAAATTTTTAAGTATAGGATAACAAAGAAAAATATGAACATGTATAATCAAGTTTTCAAAATTTAAATAACAGTGACCTAATTTTTATAGACATTTTGACTCATTTTGCTTTATTTGAACTTTTTTTGGCTTTTGCTCTTTTGCATGTATATTTAAGCTTTTTAAAATGATTTTGTGGGTGGGTATTGTGTGTATTTTCTTATTTTTTGTTTGATTGCTTTCCTTTGTTTTTAAAGAGAGAGAGAAAGGGCACGGAGTTTGGTGGGTAGGGAGGTAGGGAGGGTCTAGGGAGAGATAGGGAAGAGTAGTAAAAAAAAAAGCGTTGTACAATAAAAGAAATAGTGACATAAAATATAATGAAAACAAACTAAAATTGGGATGAATTCTTAGAGCAGGGATTCATTGAGAGACGTAGACAATGCAATTAAAATTAAATGAAGTAAACAGATCTCATTAAAATTAAATAAAGTAAGGGGCTCACAGAGACTGAAGTAGCAATCATGTTGCCTGCATGGATCTGTGCTAAGTCCTCTGCATACATGTTGTGGTTGTTTAGCTTATGGATTTTGTGGGACTCCTAACAGTGAGGTGAGGGTGTCTCTGATTCTTTTGCCTACTCTTAGGACTCTTTTCCTCCTACTGGGTTTCCTCATGCAGCCTTGATATGAGGGTTTGTGCCTAGTCTTATTGTAGTTTGTTCTGAGTTTGGTTGATATCCATGGGAGGCCTGCTCTTTTCTGAGGAGAAATAGAGGAGGAATGGATGTGGGGAAGAAGGGAGGGGAGGGGTTACTGGGAGGAAGAAGGGAGGGAAGTCTGAGATTGGGATGTATTGTGTGTGAGAGAAGAATAAAAATAAAGCAAATGGAATGCTTGATCAAATTTATTTTTATGCTTGAAAAATCACAAAGGATTTCATAAATAAATAAGAAAAAAATACCAGTAAGTACTGTATATTCTCATTATATTGTGTGATGATAAAGATTTTTTAATGTGATGTTATAGAACTCTTGGATTTGATCATGTTGATTGTGGGATGGAAGATAAAGGTTTTACTTTGTTTTGTTTTGTTCTTTGTTTGGAAACAGAGGCTTTAGATATACTTAAAATGCTTTCTTTTTTTAATTTAAAATCTGAGTGAATGAGCTAGCACAACTCAATTTTCATCACAGGTCATAAGGACATATCAACTTTGGGTGTTCTGACATTCGGAGTAACCCATGAAGAAAATTCTCTAACGAGAAACTTGGAACCATAATCTTGTATTTTTTGTAGCACTATATCTTATTGTTTGAAAGACCTTCACTATATTAATAAATATTTAAGCATTGCTTATTGTTTGTTATAATGGCATGGTATATATCTGTATTTTTCTTTTATTTTATAATTACATGTTGATAAAACATAATAAGTTATGTTAACAAATTGTCTTTATGACCTATCTATTTATTTTGTAGAGTAACTTAATTTTAGGTGCTTTAAGAATATGAATGCATGTTTTCTTATTTCATAGTTAAAAGCTAACATTCATAGTTAAAATATGGTGGTCCTAAGAAATCAAGGAGGTCATATTATAGAAAGTGTATATAATAATACTAATATTTAATGACATTTAAATGGAGTTTTAAACAAAAAACATATTAATGACTCTAAAGAAAAAAATGTGTGCTGATAATAACTCATTTAACTTCACTAAAATTCTCTTTGGATTATATTCTAACATGATCTTACATTACATTAAGCTATCAACCAAAATCATATGTATTAAACAAGATAGTACCTAAAAATTTTACACCCAAAGTGAATTTCTTGTTAGAATCATCTCAGCATTTCTATAAGAGGTAAGGGATTGGGATATCATGGGAAGCTTACTGTAATTTACATACACTGGAATGCCTTATAAAGATGTGACGTAGGTATTCTGCATGTTCAGAGTCATGCTCCTCCAAATATCGATGCTTCCAGAATAAACTGTGCGTACATGTATAAACATGTGTATACATGCCAACAATGTTTGGCAATTGCTCTTCAAAGTTATAGAACTAGGTTGCTTGCTCCAAGAAATGAGCAACAGATTCTGTCTATTGCTGGAGATCATCTGTTTCCAGTAATGCAAAAAAAAAGTGCAAAATGAGTTACTCTCTTCTCTATTCCAAAGAGCTTGTGTGTGCATATTCTCTGTGCTTACACATAGGAAAAATACTACTGACTGTATGGTCTTAAAATTAAACAGTGAAATAAAGTGTTTTAATTTTAAATTAGATACATGGATAGACCTCTGATTATTTCAGATGTTAGTGAGATCTATTATTTTATTATTTCATTTAATTGTTTTATGATAACATAGTTCAAGAAATATGAAATATTATAAAACAATTTACAATAACTAAAAGTAAAATGTGGAATATAACTATAATTATAGCTACCAGATTTGTCTTGGTTTCTAAATTACTTCTCAGTATCACATGATTGTTTCCAGAAAATCTGTAGGGAAAAACTATCTGAGATGCAGTGTTCTTCAATGCAACTTACATAACACATGCAGGTGAATCTCTACTCAATTTACTTTCTGCTTTATATAATTATACAAAATTGATTACTAATTTAACTTCTTCCTACTAATAGAGCTTAAAAATCACCCTGTAAAGTATCAGAATCATCTTCTGACTTCTTTTACTTCTCATGTCCTCAGTTCATAAATCTATGGCTGCAAATCAGATATTGTCACTTCTGTATCTCAAAACCCAGTTTTTCATGTTTTTGTTCCTAATGTTATGTTTGTCTAACATTTGTTCTCACATGGATAAATGCAATCAGTTTCTAATTGGCTTCACCACAAAGATGAACTCTCCAAAGTCCAGCTACCCAAACCTTCATGCAAAGCCCTGCTTTAGTGTTGTGTTGTATTACCTTCTTCCTAAACACATTTTCAATGCCTAAGAAAATGAATATACTAACTGCAAAGACGCTTTAAAATGTGCTCTGAATGAGTCACTCTTCTCTGAAGCCTGAAAACTCATCTAAAGGTTTTTTCAACCTTGATCAAACTCCCAACATGGTTGTTTTCTTTATTTTGTAATTCCGTAATTGCTGGATATTACACTAAGCTAGAAAGAGGATATTGGTTGAGAAAGTCAGCCTTCCACAGAAAAAACCATCCTACAGTCTGGGAATTAGAAGATAGAAACAACAGTGAAAATCCACCCCCTTGTCTAGGAATTTCTGCTTCATGTGAGGATTCCATAGATGTGCAAGTCAAAGTAGACTTGTTTGAGTTATGTTACCCTTACGTTTTCATAGGAAAGTTATTGAATATTAGCTAATACATTTTATGCAAGAATGGCCTTTAGGAATGAGGAAAAGTTCAACAGCCGAAATTGGAAAACAGGGAGAGCAGAGTACTATTTCACATGTGAGGAAACTGGAAAGCAGACATGATTTCAAAATGGAGTTTCTATTCAAAGAAAGATCCCTTCACCAAAGTCACCATCCTCAAAGGAGAGTCAAAGAATGTCAGCTCTGCAAGAGATTCTCCTAGGAGCTGTGAAGTTTGGTGAGCTCTATGGCCAATATAAACTGTGAAATTCTGCAACCTTTCTCTCTGTATCTTTTTTTTTTCTTTCTAATTGGAGAATGTAACTTAATCAGTGTAACCAGGCCTGGATAGTTTGATTCCCTTTAACATATATCCAGAAAACAATGCAAATGTCTTGTCTTTCATTTAACCCTGATTGTGTGTGACACACTATACGTAAAATCTACATCAGAGAATTGAGCCAGACTAGAATCCTGGAAATTCTCAAAGACTATTGTGTAGCTATAAAATGATTCAAAATAATCTTATAACACTTGATAAAAGTACATGCAGAGAATGCTCATGTAACTGCCCTGCATTAAGTACAAACAATATTATCATGGATGCTTAGATTAAAATTATTAGAGTAAATTTTGTCACACAAAATGTAAACTACAAAGCTTTCCTTTACAGTTGAGACGGGAGGAGGCTGAGGGAAAAGGACGAATGTGCTGCTCACTACATTTGAGGGAATGAATCTACATAAGAACCTAGCAAATAAATCTGCATTTGCTCTGCTGGTAAATTTATACCAAAGAAAAGATTTAGTAGCATTTTGATTGCAGATAACAGAATAGTCCTCTAGTGTTTCAGTTGTCCAGCTGAGCACCAATGAGTGACTAAAGACTACACCCAGTTTTCTTTCCATTATGGACCTTGGAATTTATATCCTACCACTAAATGTATTTTTAGATTACTCTGATTTTTTTTTTAACCTTCCAAAGGCAGGTACCACTCAGGAAAATGCTGTGTGACTTAGACATGTAGTGTGACCTACATTTTACTATAATTTATTTAGTACCTTTCTGGTTCATTTTAATTGGGAAGCACCAGCCATCATGGTAATTACTCATGAACCATTTATTTTAAATTAACTGAGATGTTAAATATAAAATCCTGAGAATAGCTCATTCAACACATATCATTTGTATGTTTATGACAATCAAGGGTGGTGTTGCAAAAGTCCTGAACAGTCAATGAGGTTTATCATTTTTAAAAATTAATAGTTCACTAATTTCCTGGCAGTTTTATTTATTTTTTATTTTTTGATGATTTTAGTATTTATTAAATAATCCATTGATGAATTATGCTCTTATGTATTTATACTAAGTAAATACAATTTATTTTTAAAACAAAGAGTACTATTTTTGAAGTATTAAAATTCTGATTAAGCCGGGCGGTGGTGGTGGCGGCGGCGGCGGCGGCGGCGGCGGCAGCGGTGGCGGCAGCAGCAGCAGCAGCAGCAGCAGCAGCAGCAGCAGCAGCAGCAGCGGCACACGCCTTTAATCCCAGCACTCGAGAGGCAGAGCCAGGTGGATCTCTGTGAGTTTGAGGCCAATCTGGGCTACAGAGTGAGTAGCCAGGAAAGGTGGAAAACTACACAGAGAAACCCTGTCTCAAAAAAACAAAATAAAACAAAACAAAAAAGATAAAATTCTGATTAAACCTAAAATAGCATCATCCGATTTTTAAGAATAGAGAAGTTTGGAAACAACATGCTTTTGTTATAGAGTAGTAATGAAAATTCAAAAGAAAACTTAAAATAAAAGTCAGTACAAAATCAGTTACATTTTTGATGGGTGTTAATATACTGCATTAGTTAATTATTAATTATATAATAATCTATTGCACTATTGGGAACACAAAGGTCCTTCAGCTCACAGATATGTATTAGGGAAACTAAGAACATTAAATATGAAGGATTATCTCTTCATCAAAAGAGATGTACAACTTGTTTTCCCCCTAGAAGGCTGGGAATGGAGGAGGCTAATAGCTTAGGTGACCTCTGTGTTCTATAGGGCCTAGCCATATCTAGCTCTCCTAACTCCCACAAGCGAGATGAGAGGTAGCCAATAGTCTGGAAGATATCTGTCCTATCTGTGTGGTCAGAGACTCTCAGAGGCTCCCGTAGGCACAACAAGAGATAGCTAACAATCTAGGTTACTTCTGCACTGTCTGTATGATCAAGACTCACCAGATCCCCCCACTTAGGCCATTAAGATAACACATGTAGTCTATCTTTAGGAAGGAATGTAGCACATCCTCATGGAAATAGGGACATGTACTTTTGAAAAGTAAATAATGTTTTCTATAAAAGTGTACTCTGTCTAACACAATCTTTCATCTTTTCCTCAGCAATCTGTTAACCTTAGTGAAAGAGGTTTAAATCTTTTAGAAAGTAGCTGGTTACTCCCACAACTTTCTTGTCACTATTGCACTAATTTTTATTGTGTCTCCTACATTCCATAACTAGGCATTACTATGACTACATTTCTACTTCAGTAGCATTAAGAGCTGTAGCGGGAAGTTGTTCCAGCTTTGACCTTGAAGCACTGCCCCTAGTGAGGCAGCTGGTAACTGCCAAGCCTG
Organism: Peromyscus nudipes; assembly: GCA_902168325.1. Classification (NCBI taxonomy): domain Eukaryota; kingdom Metazoa; phylum Chordata; class Mammalia; order Rodentia; family Cricetidae; genus Peromyscus; species Peromyscus nudipes. The sequence continues at coordinate 43,443 of CABHPH010152099.1, read as the reverse complement.
CCTATGATCTGCCCTTGGGGTGTGGCCAAGATTGGAGCCTTTAAGACCCTAGATTCATATGGGCTGGCCCTCTTGTCTCCTCATGATCCTGGATGCTGGGTTGCAGACCAAGTCAGAGTTCTCCAGAGAACCATGCTGGACCGCACCTAACCTCTCTTGGATCCTGCCCCCACCTCCTTCAGCAAATCCTACTGGTGTGCACCACCACAACTACAAAAAGCTTCCAACACTACTGTAGGTACCCAGTAGGATGAAGCTTTCAGGTTGGTAACAGTGACTTCTCCATCTCTCTGATTCAAGTATGTGCTATCCTCAACAGTAAGTTCTTACCATCAAGTTCCCTTATGTAATCAATAGTAAAGGCAGTACCCTCTGGTATTTGGGGTGGGGTGGGGAGCTACTGAACTCCACTGCCCAACATCTCAAAAACAGATAATGTATACCTGGCATTGGTATTTTTATTTGATAGCCTGTGATGTCTGGGAGAGGCATTACCTCTGTTTTTATATGGTAACTGCACTTATACTCTTTTTATATGTGTATATGTGTATATTTTTTGTGTATTTTCTACAGTAGTCTATTAACATATGAACATTTCAATGGTCTTTGGTGTTAGTAACTCTGTCCCTATATTCTTTCCTCTAACTTTTCTGTAATCCCATCTTCCATTCTATTTAGCCCTTCCTATTCCATTAGACCTTTTCTTGTTTCATACCCTTTCCCTTGACATTCTCAATAGCCTGTTACTCCCCGCTTTCTATGTGTACTGTATTTTAAACACACACACACACACACACACACACACACACACTATATATATATATATATATATATATATATATATATATATATATATATAGCATTTACTTATGAAAGAGTACATGCATCATCTTCTTTTCAGAAAGGCAGAATAACCTTATCTACAAATGATATAGTTTCATACCTAAAAGGCTCCACCAGAGAACTTCTTCAGTTAATAAACAGATTCAGCATAGTAGCAGGGCACAAATTATCATGAAAATCAATAACCTTCATATATATATGGATGAAAAACATACCAATAAAGAAATTAAGGAAATAATCCCATTCACAAGAGCCTCAAAAATATATCTTGGAATAAATATAAACAAAAAAGTGAAAGACCCATACAATGAAAACTTTAAGACACTGAAGAAAGAAACTGAAGAAGAGGCTAGAAAGTGAAAGATCCCCCATGAACAGAAATTGGTCAGATTAATGTTGCAAAAAATCAAGTCAATCAAAAACAATACATAGATTTAATACAATTCCTATCAAATCTCCAATACATTTTTTCCAAAATTGAAAACAATAATCTCAAAATTTGTATAGAAACAGGCCAAGCATAACAATCCTGAAAAATAAAAGCTAGAGTTTTCACCCTTCACAAATTTCAGTTATACTACAGAGCTATAGTAATAAGAGCAGCATGGTATGGGCATATAGACAGACATATTTCATTGATCAGTGGAATAGAATTGAAGATCCACATATAACCCCACAGTCCCACAGTCACCTCAATCTTAAAAAGAGGTCTTAAATACACATTTTAGCCAAAAGGCAGCCTACTCAATGGGAAAAGTTTTTGTTGTTGTTGTTGTTGGGTTTCTTTTTTATTTTTTTTCAACTAAGTATCTGTCAGAGTGCTGGTGTCTAGGATATGTGAAGAACTAAAACAAATACAAACTTTGAACATAACCAACCCAATAAAGAACTGGGTTGTGAACTGGAAGTGGTTTGATTAAGAATAACCCCAATGGGTTCATATATTTGAATGCTTAGTGACCAGGGAGTAGCACTGTTTGAAAGAATTAATAGAATTATAAGGTGTGGCCTTCTTGGAGAAAGTGTGTCAATGGGGGTAGGCTTTGAGGTTTCAGGAGCCCAGGTCAGTCTCTGTGTCTCTTTCTCACTGCCTATGGATCTTGATGTAGCTCTCTGAGACTACTCCAGTGCCTGCTGCCATGATGATCATGGACTAAAACTCTGAAACTGTAAGCAAGCTCCCAACTAAATGCTTTCTTTCATAAGAGCTGCCTTGGTCATAGTGTCTCTTCACAGCAAAAGAACAGTGACTAAGACAGAACTAAAAGCAGTTAAAAAAGAAAGAATACCGATGTCTGATTAATAGTTAAATGTTTTTAATATTCAACATTTTTGGTTATGAGGAATGGAAACTAAAATTGCATCGAGGTTTTGACTTTTCCTCATTTAAAAAAAAATGATAGCAAACATTGGTCTGGGGGTAGAAAAATGAGAATGCTTATTCACTTCAGGAAGGGTAATCTAGTTCAGACACCATGGAAATCAGCATGGGGATTTCTCTTGTGGAGGCATGGGCAGGGGAGAGATGCCCCCGACCCCATCAATGCCTGAAGCAGCTGGGAGAGCTGATCCTGAGGTCATAAGAGTAGAAGAGCTGACCCTGACCCCCACCAGCTGCAACACTTGGAAGAGCAAGTCCTGCACCTTGCTTGGGCAGCACAATGAGTCAACCCTGTTGGTGGAGGTGGAGGTGAGCCAGCTCCAAAGTTGTGAGCATTGGAGAGCTGTCCTCACTACTCATCTGTGTGTGAATATTGGACAGATGCCTCCCTTACTATTTATCCCTTATCACCTGTGACATATGAGTGAGGTGACCTCCCCCTTACCAGCTGCAGCACTCAGGAAAGCGGGCCCTGCTCCTCGCCTAGGCAGCACAGTAGAGCTGACTCTGTTGGCAGAGGCACGGGTGAGATAGCATTAAGGCTGTAAGAGTGGGATAACTGGCTACACGCTCCTCCTCTGCCATGGGGTGGTGAGGGCAAGGGAAAGATGCCCTACTCCCTTGACTCAGCCACTTACAATGGGTAATGGAGTCGATTCCCCACCCGCTTATCATCTGTAGCACTCAGTGGACCCTGCATCTCACCTGAGCAGCACAGTAGAGCTGACCCTGTTGGCAGAGGTGTGAGTGGACCAGTCCCGATGTTGAGAGCATGGGAAAGCTGTCCCCATTACATATCTGTCATGTGGTGGCATGGGCAGAGGAGAGATGACCCCTTGCTCATCAACGCCTGAGGCAGGTGGAAAAGCTGACGCTGAGTTCATAAGAGCTGGAGGGCTTTCCCTGACCCTCCTCAGCTGTAGCACTCAGGAGAGAGGGCCCTATACTTCGCCTGGGCAACACAGTAGATCTGACCCTGAAGGTGTAGGTGTGGGAGAATGACCTTGAGGACATGAAAGTCTGAGAACTGGCGCCACCACTTGCTCATTGCTGCAAGAGGCAACCGAGCCAGAGCAATACTGGAGAGCTCACCCTGGTGGTGAAGACAAGGGAGAGCTGGCATGCTGACCAACCCTCCAACTATCCTGGCCCAGAATTAGGGTTATGTGTTGGCCCACCCCAAAATTCACCCCATCTGTGATCTTTTGGAGTATAGGGCGGGGGTAGTGGAGTGGTGGGTATCTGTCCTGTGGACTCAGTGCTACAGGATCTCGATGAAACAGGGCAACAACGGGGTGTCCAGGAAGAGTTCCAGTGAGGGCCCAGCATGGATAGTGGAGCAAAGACAGGGGCCTCGAACTAGACCAATGATTCTTTGCTATGAATGCCTGCATATAAAAATATATGGATAAAGGAGTTTACTGTGTGACTCACTGTATCACACTAAAGCTTACATGGCAAGATTTTTCCCTTCTTTTTTTTCTCCTAAAATTTATTTTGTTTTATTTTGGGGGAGGAGGGAGATGGGTAGGGTCAGTGTGCATGATATGAAAGACACAAGAATAAATTAAAAAAAAACTTTTAAAAAGGCTAAAGGTATATGTGCCACATGACCTAGCTATACCATTCTCACATATATACCCAAAGGACTGTACCTCTTAATACAGAGAAATTTATTTATTCATGTTCATTGCTGCTTTTCAAAATAGCTAGGGAATGGAAATATTCTATATGTTGGTTGCAGGATAACTGATCATACTGTGTGAAGATGTGTTGCTGTTTTACCTCACTTCCCTAAGACATCTTTTGATTAGTTTAATAAAGAGCTGAACTGCCAATAACTAGGCAGGAGAGGATAAGTGGTACTTCTGGGGAAAGAGAGAAAGAGAGAAAGAGAGGAACTTGGGGTAGAATCAGACAGAATCACTAGCCAGACAAAGCAGAAGTCGGACATACAGTATAAAGAAGATATAATGAGACACATGGCAGAACATAGATTAATATAAACAGGTTAATTTTAGTTATAAGAGACAGTTGGGAACAAGCCTAAGTTAAGGACAAGCTTTCATACTTAATAAGAAGTCTCTGTGTCATTATTTGGTAGCTGATAGTCCAAAGAAAGTTCAACTACAGATGTCTATCAAGAAATGAATACATAATGAAATGTGACAAATATATACAATAGAATATTATTCAAATGTAAAGAAAAATAAAATTTGCAAACAAATGAGTAAAGCTGGAAATAATCATTTTGTGTGAGGTCATTCACTGAAGTTTTAGCTGTCATGTTATTACTACTTTTCCATAAAACCATTTAAAAAAGAAAAACAAGGCAATAAACATGTGCTATAACCTAGGTGTAGTGGGTAGCCATTCCAGCTTTGACCTGGAAGTACTAGCCCCAGTGAAGCTTCCAGTAACTGTCATGCCTACCTTTGACCTGCACCTGAGGCAGGGCCGAGACAGGAACCCTTAAGACCCAAAATCCGGAAGTGCTGGCTCTCTTGGTTCCTGGTAATCCTGGGTGTTGGATGGCAGACCAAGCAGAGTTCTCCAGAGAACACCACCGGACTGCACTTCACCTCTCCTGGAACCTGTAACCTATCCATTTACTGGTTGTAAGTAAAAACTCCAAATAAACCCCCCTTTAACTACATGGAATTGCCTTAATACTTCCACCAATACCTAGGTGTTTTAAAATCGTATTTCTCCCTCAGAAAGACAATTACGCTTTATTTCTGGTTTGAAAATGAAAAGAGTTAGAGCGCAATACTTGGACGGCAGAAATGGTTGAGGAACTAGAGCTCTTTATGGCTTGCAGAGGACTGGAGTTGGGGGTCTCAGTACCCATGCTGAGCAACTTCTAAATGTCTGATCCTCCAGCTCCCGGGTAGCCAACACTCTTTTCAAGCCTCTGTACACATCTGCATACACATAGGAGACTACAATACACACAAGATTTTAATTATTTTAGTAAAAAAGGAAATAAAAAAGAATCTGATACCCAGATGGCTGTGCATCTCGTGTTATCCAAATAGAAGGAGAGAATGAACATCATTCAAAAAGAAAAACAAAAAATGGTTAGAAGAATTTCTTGTTCCCTTGAAATCCCTATGGGCATATGTGTTCTATGACTGAGAAATTTGGCTAAATGAATCCATAATTGTTTCCCTTATGTTTAATTTATTTCAAATTACCATGTAAAAAGTCCTGAACCATAGAAGGCTGAAACATTCAGCAATTTTATGCTGTGTGTTTGGTTTTCTGGAATGTCTTTCTATTTAGATTTAATTGTACCTTGATATATTTGTTACTATAATTTCAACATTTTCGAGAAAAAGACTCATTGTTGAAGTGAAGGACCCTTATACTCTCAAACAATTCATTTCAACTGTTATACTTTCAACTGTTTGCATTTATTTGATCAAGGATTTCTTCATTGCTACTATCAAATATACTTTTTAATTGACAGTAAATAACCTACTTGGAAAATAATTTTAGTATAATATCTCTAATATGCCTTCTCAATGTCTGTTTCTCATACTCAAACAGGGAACATGTTCTCAAACAATGAAGATTTTTAACTGTGAAACAGCACAAGTGATTCCCCAGTTGCCATGAAAACTAGTTTTACTGCACATAACACAGATGTACAAAGCAAAGAAAAGAATGTATCAAAAAGACATTTTTTCCTAAGTGTCATATCATCTTTAATCCAAACATAGAATCACAGATGACAGCTTTTGAATCTTAGTGCCAAAAAACTACAAAGGAAAGATGTTAAAGTTTCATGCTGTTTATGATAACATTCTAAAAATCTGGATGCTGTGCTAGATGGCATGCTCGTACCTGGTGACTTCATTATTCATTCTCTCATATGCAGCATTTATTTGTATGTTCATTTATTTATAAAATTCTTATTGCAATGTTTGGCAATAATATACATCTAGAAATACAGGTAGAGATAATGTTTAGGTTTTACCTACTTTTCCTAAAATATTACCGTGGTTAATTCTTTTCAATAAAATATCAGTGATGCTCCATGCTAACCAATAAATTGATCTATCTTTCTTAAACTTCTCAGATGCTTTGGGAATCATATTAGGTAGAAAAATATTAAAATTCATTCACATAAAAATCATAAGCAAATTTTAAAGTCAATTAAAAGAATATATTGACTAGTTTTAAAAAAATGCCTCAGACTTGATTTAACTACACTTCAAAATTATATATTATTAATGCTATAAAATGTTTCTAACCCATATAATAATACTAGGGAAGTACGTCTAATATTTAATTTGCAGAACAGTCTGTGCAGCAACTATGAGCATTTTTGATACTTCCTCAATCATAATTTGATATGTCTTTCTTAGCATCCTAGAAATTAAAAGGGTTCCCAGGAAGTTCAACAGCAGAAGCATTTGTGAGTCTATACCCAGACACTTTAAAAAATAACTTCTCGATTAGTGGTGGTAGAGAGACATTTTGAAAAGAAATCTGTGCAATTTCCAACAAAGTAAATTTTGTTTTCCTGAACATGGATTTTTTTTCTACAAAATTATATATCTCCAAACTTCTCTGAAATTTTAATTGAATGCATTATCTTTTTTAAAATTCAGATTTTTGAATTTTCTAATCTTCAAATTTATTTTATAGGAAATCCTGTGTTCAAATTGTCAAAGAATTTTAGTAGGGTTATGATAGAGTACTTTGAAGGTCTAATACAGGAGAACTTATTTAAAACAAACAGCAAATCTGTTACCAATGTCTTGAAGTTATATGGTTTATGATAAAATTAGGAAACTGGTATTTGTGTATTAAGGAGGAAAGGATAACAACAAACAAACACCACCATTTCAGTATAAAAAGGACCCTGAGGAACCCGATCCATCCCTGGGATATTTCTGCATATTAATTGGTCATCTCCTGCACTTATTTTTAAATGTCAGCCTCTGCACCTGCTAGGGATATGCACAAAATTATAAATATTCCTTACAGTCTTCTAATTCAGATAGTTGTTGACTGATCAGTAGCACTGACATCATCCAGGAGCATTCTCAACTCATTTAATCTAGGCCCAGCTTCAGAATTCTATGCTTTTAGTGTGCATTTTAACAAAATACTCATGTGATGTTGACTCACATTAAAATATGAGAAGAGCTTCTCCAGAGGACACAGAGATAACTTGTCACTTACGACCTTTTTCACTAAACATCACATCACGATCACAAACATCTGACAGCTCAAATCTACCTCTCTGTATTTACACACATGACTAACGCACAGTGGAATGAAAATAAAAATATGGATATCTACATTCAGCTTTTTTTACTGACTGCATGATTTATGCTATTGTGTGCATTATTTCAAGGAAATTCTACTGCAATCTTTGACAGGTAATATGATTCATACTACCATTGGCTTATATAACACAAATAAAACAAGTCAACTCAACTTTCCCAAGATTAACAATGATTAAATACATTGGTCTACCTTATTGGGATTATTAAATAGATTCCTGAAAGGTCTTGTTGACTCTGATCTTATTATCTTTAATATCACTAGCAGAACAATACAGTCAATGTACAAATAATACCATAAGTTCTATGCTTAAAATATTGTAAATCAACCCCTACATGTTTTCAGAGAAGTCTTTCTTCACTTCCTTGCATATATTTCTGGGTAGGTTAACACTATGATCTTGGACTCCTTCCAAATAGCATTATTTCAATAGCTTGTATAATGTTCTCTTTAGGCTGCTAGAGTATTTTCTCTTTCTTTGTTTATAAGCTGGGCTTCAGTTCCTTATTAGAAGCCCACTAACTCACATCTTACAAGACGCTTTCTTCAACACTTGAATCTATTTTACTTATTTTGAACATACCCCATTCTATTAAAAATATCTCTCACTAGCATCATAGTAGGAAGCTAGTAAGAGTTTGAGAGCAAGAAACACATAGCATTTCTTCTTTTCTTCCCTTCTAAACAGTATCTAGAGTAGTACTTATCCTGAAATGAGACCTGAAAGATTATTTTGTAAAATGAAATAGAGTTAAGCAAATATTAAACAAGATCAAATTGATCAGGGATGATCAACACTTAGTACAAATAATATATTGGGCAACAATACTAGGTGAGTCAATAAAACCAATAATTTCAAGTTCAAGACTGAAGGTCATGGCTGTATACTTCTGAGTACATTCCAGCCAGTTGTCATATAATAAATAGTTCAGAAACATGGAAATTGGTTTTAATTATAATATATGATTTGTTTTGTCTGATTATCATCCCCATGATTCCAATTCGTCTTACTTCACTACCACAGGGAATTTCAAGAACGTCAAATCAACCTTCTAGATCATGGACAAATGAAAATGTTAGCATGGTTTTGTTCAAGTTCATTTGGTTACTGCATTATATAAAATGTTTGGAACTAGGTTTTCTTGAACATGCTATGTAATAAGTGCAAGATTGCTACTTTGTATTTACCTAACTAATACTAATTCTTAAGCCAATAGGATTGTGGTGAGAGAGCTGTCTCAGCTGACAAAATGCCTGATACATAGGTGTGAGGATATGATTTTAGATCCAAGGACTTTAGAAATAGAGGAATGTGATGAACATCTGGAATAAGAGCGCTGGGAAGGCAGAGCAGGTGCATCTATTTAACTTTCTCATCTAGATGGTCAGTGAGCTACAGATTCAGTAAGAGAACCAGTGGCAAAAGTAAGATGAATAGAGATAAATGAAGACACTCAACACTGACATGTGGTCTCTACACACACACATGTTTACATGGATATGTCCACTCATACGAATAGGAACACACAAAAAGTGAATAACTATAAAATGAAAAAAGACAATAACAACAGCAACAAAACATTGGGATTTATGTTTCCTTACAAGCTGAAAGTAACAGGAACTGGTATTCAAATATGTCATCCTCAGATTCTCACACACTTTGGACAGAATTCAGAAGCCCTTTGCTCTTCAATATTATGTCTTTAATTCATATTAAGCTCCAGAATGAGCAACATTGCTCATGAAATAGCATCATTGGAGCTGTACTGTAGACAGGAATGGAATTGTCCTTTCAAAACCTTTCTGAGCCGATCGTTTATACTAATTTTACTTGGGATGAATGTGAAGAGGGATTGTCTTAAAATGGAAAGAATAATTTTACACAACTTTCACTGATCCTTCCAACTTGAAGTGTCTTATTTATTTAAGTAGGTTCTATCTAAACACTTTGGAACCCAGTCTCTAGATGTTCACTGCCAATTCATGCTGTCTCCATGTGTGTGCTATTTTCCAGAGAATCTGTAATGTGTCCTTGGATTTGAACCAAGATCTTTGGAAGGCCAAAGAATGCTACTTTCCTGCTCCTACATACATATTTTCTACATACATTTACTTTTGTTCTTTCTACCTAACATCATGAATATTCATGGATGTTGTGACTGGTATGTGTGATATCTCATGATTATAACAGCTAAGTAAGTCATAAGGAGTAGTCCATTTGTCTCATTAAAAAACTAATTCAAATACAACAGTACTACTAAGATATTAGCCATTCATGAAATGTGAGAAATCATTTAATTATTTTATCATATTATGTGTCTTAATGTTCCTTTTGAATTCAGATGCTACATTTAAGCCTACAATGAATTCCTTGTCCAAGTTTATAGCTCTCAAAATAGAATTTTAATGGAAATGCTAAGATATTCCCAATTATAGCTGTGGAAAAGTTGCAGTTTTTCTTAAACCATTTTCATCACGGTTTTTAAACATATGGCAGGTCTTTTTTGGAAGTCTTCTGATGGTATGCAGAATTTGTAGTTACAAATATTCTGCCATTTAAATAAGCTCACTCAACTTCACCTTTCTGAATTAGCAGAACTTAACTGTTCATTGTCAACTGATTCATGAATATAGAACCCTACTTCGTTTGGAGCATATGGTCTAAAGATAATAAATTTAAATGCCTGATGTAAAGTAAATTAGAATTGGGATTGTAATGCTGATAGCTTTTTCTGCAAGACTCTTATAACATCTGTCCAGAAACTTTAATTTTTTTCAGATGTTTTCCCACACATGCTGCTTCAAATCTCTGTGGATATTGTAACTTTCCCTCAAGAAAATAATTAGAAAAGTTAGTTATCAATTAAGAAGGAAGAGACAAAGTAAAACTGAAGAATATTGCAAGCTAACAATGGGTACAAGAGAATATTAGAAATATAAAGCAAATAGAGGGTTCAGGTTTGAGCAGGTTTTATTTTTTCATTTGTTGAAAGCAAATCTATGCCAGTTATTACACCCCTTTTTGTACAAGCTTTCCCATGAAAGACAGAAAGAAAACTTTAGAAAATGAAATTTCACATATGGATAGATGCTCAATTCCCAATATTCCTGTGCTCACCTTCCCCAGACAATGTTAGTGACACTCCTACTGTGGTGTAATACTGCCTATTGAACTGAGCCCAAATAACCCCATTACAACTTCTTTTTTATTTTTATTTTTAAATTTATTCTATGTTTCTTTCACATCATGTACTTTGATCCCATTCCTTCCTTATCCCTTTGCTTCCACCCTCTGCCCCTGTACCCCTCCCAATAAAAAAACAAGAGAAAAAAGGGAAGAAAATAAGATGAAAAAAAAGAAGGAATTTTAAAATGTTGTCATGGGAATCTGCAGTGTGACCCAACAAATCACACTGTATCCCCCTTTGTCCATACATCTCTACTTGCAAGTGTTCCTTTCAGAGTCATTGGTTTAGCTTGAGGCCCCCTGGTCTCCATTACACATTTGATGCTGGGCTTCCACTAGGACTCTGCCTGGACATCCTGCTAATGCTCTGTGTTGTGAAGATCCTGCAGACCTGCAGATTAGGTCCCTTCATGTGCTCCAGCAGATCACCGATAGGGTGGATGTTGGCACAGGCCAAGTCATAACCTTTAGTCTGGGCCTGGGCAGCTGCAGGGTTGGTTCACCAGATGGGAAATGTGGACAGCTCTCCCATGGTCACAATTTCAGGCTGGCTTACTCACACCTGAGCTAATAGTGTTGGCTCGATTGTGCTGCCCTGGCAAGGTACAGGGCCACGGGGCTTGCTCTCCTGAGTGTTGCAGCTTGTGGAGGTCAGAGACAGCTCTTCTGCTTTTATGACTGCAAAGGTAGCTCTTCCACCTGCCTAGGCATTGATGGGCAGGGTAGGGGAGGTCCCATTACAAATAAAATATCCTCACTCTTTCAAACGTTATATATTTCAGTAGGATGTAATTATGTCAACATAATGACTTCAGTCACGTTAGACACAAACACACACACACACACACACACACACACACACACACACTAGTTCCTGATGCAGTCTAGGACATATGACGTTCTTGAAATAACTGATTATTTAAAAAAAAAGATGGAAAAATAGTACTGACAAGCAAATGGCATTGTAAGATCTAAAAACAGTTCTGAGAAGTCCGCATAATACTAAAATGAACTACTATGCATGATACTAAGATCAACTCTGGGCAAGCTTCACATTGAAGAGTAGACAATTTTGAGTTCAATCATATTTTCTGTATGTAGGTACCACATTTTCATTATAGATATTCATTAAGTGATGGTCATTTAGTTCCAATTTATGTCCTAGTTATTGTGAATAGTGTAACTATGAACACGGACTTCTATAACAGGAAATAGAGTTTTGTGGCTGTGTGCTCAGAAGTGATAGAGTTGTATCATATGGTAGATCTACTGGTTTGCTGAGGAACCACCACACTGATTTCTACAGTGGTTTGCACAATCACCAGAATGAGGGATCTCCATTTCCCGCATCTTCTTTGTCTGTGGCATTTGTGGTATTTTTTTTCTTTTTTATATAAATTTTTATTAAAAATATTTTTATTCATTTTACATACCAGCCACAGATCCCCCTCTTTCCCCTTCTCCTGCCCCTCCAGTTTACCACCTCCAACTCATCCCCCATTCCCTCCTCAAACAAGGTATGGCCTCCCATGGGGGTCAGCAGAGCCTGGTACATTAAGTAGACACAAGTCCAAGCCACTCCCCTTACATCAAGGCTGTGCAAGTTGTCCCACCATAGGCAGTAGGCTCCAAAAAGCCAGCTCATGCACCAGGAATGGATCTTGATCCTACTGACATGGGCCCCTTAAGTAGATCAAGCTACACAACTGTCTCAATTATGCAGAGAACTTTAAGTCTCTGAAGAAATAAATTGAAGAAGATATCAGAAAACAGAAAAGACCTCCCATGCTCATGGATAGGTAGGATTAACATAGTAAAAATGACAATCTTACCAAAAGCAATCTACAGATTCAATGCAATCCCCATCAAAATCCCAACAATGCTCAATTTCACATGGAAAAACAAAAAACCCAGGATAGCTAAAACAATCTTGTACAATAAAGCAACCTCTGAAGGCATCACCATCCCTGACATCAAGCTCTACTATAGAGCTATAGTAATAAAAACAGCTTGATTGTCATAAAAACCAGCATGTTGACCAATGGAATCAAATTGAAGACCTGGGCATTTATCTACACACCTATGAATACCTGATTTTTGACAAAGAAGCCAAAACTATACACTGGAAAAAAGAAAGTATCTTAAGCAAATGGTACTGGCATAACTAGATGTCAACCTGTAGAAGACTGCAAATATATCCATATTTATTGCCATGCACAAAACTCAAGTCCAAGTTGATCAAAGGCCTCAACATAAATTCAGTCACACTGAACCTGATAGAAGAGAAAATTGGAAGTACTCTTGAATGCATTGGCACAGGAAACCCCTTCCTAAATATACCACCAGTAGCACAGACACTGAAAGCAACAATTAATAAATGGGACCTCCTGAAACTGAGAAGCATTTGGAAAGCAAAGGACATAGTAAATAAGACAAAAAGACAGTCTACAGAGTGGGAAAAGATTTTTGCCATCCCAACACCTGACAGAGGGCTGATCTCCAAAATACATGAAGAATTCAAGAAACTAGACCTCAAAAAACTGAACAATCCAAATAAAAAATGGGCTATAGTGCTAAACAGAGAATTCTCAACAGAAGAATCTCAAATGGATGAAAGACACTTAAGGAATTGCTCGGCATCCTTAGTCATCAGGGAAATGCAAATCAACACAACTCTGAGATACCATCTTACACCTGTCAGAATGGCTGTGATCAAATCACTTCAGACAGCTTATGTTGGAGAGGATGTGGAGCAAGGGGAACACTCCTCCACTGTTGGTGGGAATGCAAACTGGTACAGCCACTTTGGAAATCAGTATGGCATTTTCTCAGAAAATTGTGAATCAATCTTCCTCAAGAACTAGCTATACCACTCTTGGGCATATATCCAAGGAATGTTCAATCATACCACAAGGGCACATGCTCAACTATGTTCATAACAGCATTATTTGTAATAGCCAGAACCTGGAAACAACCTACATGCCCCTCAGCTGAAGAATGGATTAAGAAAAAGTGGTACATATACACAATGGAGTACTACTCAGCAGTAAAAACAATGACATCATGAAATTTGCAGGCAAATGGATGAAACTAGAAAATATCATCCTGAGCGAGGTAACACAGACTCAGAAGGACAAACATGGTATGTACTCAATCATAAGTGGATACTAGATGAAAGACAACAGATAATCAGACTACAACCCACAGCTACAGAGAAGCTAGCTAACAAGGAGAATCCAAAGAGGGACATATGGATTGCCCTGCAGAGAGGAAATTGAAGAGATCTCCATCAGTAAACTGGGGATGATGGGTGGGCAATGGGGGGTAGGGGATGAGGGATGAGAACATAAGGGAATGGGATGGTTGACCTGGAACAGGGTTGGAGTGGGAGAGCAATGATAGAGATACCATAACAGTGGGAGATATGTGAATAGGGAGAAACTGGGTCCTAGAGAAGTTCCCAGGAATCCTGGAGGATGACCCCAGCTTCGACTACTAGCCATAGTAGAGAGGGTGCCTAAAGTGGCTTACCACAGTAATCATATCAGTGAATACTCTTACTTTCATCATAGAGTCTTTCTCCAGAAATCGATGGAAGCAGATTCAGAGATCCACAGTCAAACACCAGACTAAGCTCCAGGAGTTCAGTCGAAGAGAGAGCAGAGGGATTCTATGAGCAAGGGGCATCAAGATCATGATGGGGAAACCTACAGAGACAACCAAAACAAACTAGTGGGAACTCATGAACTTTAGACTAACAACTGTGGAGCTTCCATGGGACTGGACTAGGCACTCTGCAGAGCTAGACAGTTGTATAGTTTGATCTGCTTAAGGGGCCCACAGGCAGTAAGATCTGAATCCATCCCTGGTGCATGAACTAGCTTTTTGGAACCCACTACCTATTGTGGGACACCTTGCACAGCCTTGAGGCAGGGAGAGGGGCTTGGACCTGCTTCTACTGAATGTACCAGGTTCTGCTGACACCCCATATGAGGCCTTAACTTTCTTGCAGGAGGGGATGGGAGGTGGGCTGGTGGGAGGAAGGCTGGAAGGGATGGAGGAGGGAAGAGAGGGATCTGTGATTGGTATGCAAAATTAATAAAAACATTTTCTTAAAAAAATAAAGACCAATAAAATAAATGGCTAGATATCATGTCTGGACTACTATAGTCATTTTTCTGTGAGTATTACCAGATCCTTTTTAATTAATCTTAAAAATAATTTTATCAATGTCAATTTCTCTTTCTTCTACTATTAATGACACCCATGTGCCAGCAGGATAAAGTTCAAGCCATTAATTTATAGTAATATCTTGACATTTTCTTTCCCCAGTGCTCATTTTAATGTTATCATACTCTACATATGACAAGTTTTTCTGGGAATAGTCTATTTAAGTAACCCACAAAGGTGCCTTTCTGTATTTGTCCATCGAAATTTTTTTTCTAACACAAGATATTTCCCCACTCCTCTTTCTATCATTCAGAAATTCTCCTTCTTGTATGACATCTTTCCTAATGACTTTGGCTCACTCTGAACCATTCTTCTTGTCAATATCTCTCATCATACTTACATCTCATTTTTTAATGTTTGTAATCTATGTCTGCTGTCTTTCCTCTGAGTTTGATATATGCTTACTAGGTAGTAAATATTATTAAATTTTAATTCATCTTATTCATACGTGAGGTGACTCATGGAGATATTTGTAAAGGAGACAAAGATAAAATCGAATGGCATTATTTAATGAGAAATTTAGCATCTCATAAATAAATACTGACAAAAAATGTAAATATGGTATCTATGGGCAATTAAAGGTTGCTAGGGATGAAAAGACATTTTCTTTAGTGGTGTAGCCACTAGCAAATTTCCTGTGCTTCAGTAAATAATGTTTGACTATGTTGATGTCCTCACAAGTAGCTAAACTCATTTGGTCACCAAAAACAAACGCCAAAACAAAACACTATTAAAGAAAAAGGGAAATTATTTATTTGGCAAAAGGAAGAAGTTCTGCTGAGGCTCAATCAGCTAAAAAGTTTTGGTGTTCCATGTTATGGATTTATAAATAACTTGGCTCTACAGAGGAATTCCACAGCTATATTACCTGACGGCTAAGGCATATGTGTGAAAACCTCATCATATTGTCATACAAGAAGTCATAGGTAGATTGGGTTTCACAAAAGGATGCCCAATGACATGAGGCTTTTTACTAGGAAAGACAAAGCTTCAGGGTATGGAATTAGTTACATTCCAAAATAGCATGTATTATTATGTGTGTAAGGAAGCACCAGATAGTTCCTTTTTATAAATACCTAAGTAGCATGAAAACAATAGCTTCATGATTTCTTTTATTATTAACACTATTGAGAAACTCTCTTGGAATTGTAAATATTGCTTGGGATCACAGATCTATTGGGGAATTAGAGGAAGAGATGGTTCCTATGCATCCTTATAGCAGTGTATAGGGAGTGTATCTTCAGCAACTGAGAGATGAATTGTTTGAAGTTATCTCATTTTTAAATAATAAATTTTCAAACTTAATAATAAGAACTGATCAAAACATGTTTCATTAAACAGTACCATAGTGATATTTCCCTGAATCTGCTTCATTGATAAAGCTTTGCTTTACATGTGCTAAGTAATAATGGGAACATAATCCTATAATTAAGATATTTTGCTAGCAAAATAAGATGAATTTATGCTGCACATATTACTAGTGGACCTGAATCTGTAACATGTAAAGTGAATCTGTTCATAATTATTTAAAAAGTTACTCAGAAAATATTGAGTGAATAAAATCTTGTATTTTAACAACTTTACTTTAAAAGATGGATAGGCCAAGACTAGTGGTTCATTAGCAGATAATCTTAGCACTTAGATAGTAGAGGGAATGTAGCTGAAGTGTTACTGGTCCAGCTGGCTCCTGTTGCCCCTCGGTCCTACAGCCGCTCAGACACAAGTAAAAACACAGAGGCTTGTATTAATTAAAACTGCTTGGCCATTAGCTCAGGCTTACTACTGACTAGCTCTTACACTTAAACTCAGCCCATTTTTGTCGATCTATATGTTGCCATGTGTTCCGTGACTTTACCTGTGTGCCATTACATGCTGCTCCCTGGACAGCATACTGGACAGCCCACTGGCGTCTCCTGACTCAGCCTTCCTCTTCCCAGAATTCTTGTCTGCTTATCTAATGTATACTTTCTGCTTGGCTACTGACCAATCAGCATTTTATTTAGCAACCAATCAGAGCAACACATTCATAGCATACAGAGTGACATCACCAATCAAAGGAAGGTTATTAGGAGTTTGAGCCCAGCTTACACTGATCAATGAGGTTTACGTGAGCTGAAGCTGTAGAAGACCCTGTCAAACAAAGAAACAGAAGTAAATAAGCAGAAATATTTGCACGAAATCTACAACTGCATTGAAGTTTTGATAAAAAGTGTAAATTATATAATAGCAGCAACCAAAAAATACTTTAGTAAAATGATAGAATAAAAATTGTCAAGATATATGTAATCTTGTAAATGTCAGAACTGGAAAAAAATACAAAAAATTAGAATATATACATATATAGCATTATTTGTAAAGTTAATGAATATAGAATAAACATGGAATAAAAGGCATTTAAAATTAATGTTAGGAATTAAATATGTTTAAAATTAATATTAAAAAGTAACTAAAACTATTCCCTAATCTCATGATTGAGTAGGCAGAGGTAATTAAATAAAATAACTATTAGAAAAATACAGACATAAAATTGATTGGTATCCTGGAAAGGCTCAATATTCTCATGTCATTACAGCCACACAGTTATGAGGGGTGATGTAATGGTAGAGAAATAACTGTATTATTAGATGGTAGATTTTGCATCTTATTTTAATGTTTATTGCTTTTATCTTGTGTGTATATATGTTCACCTGACTGTATGTATGTGTTCCATGAGTATTCAGGAACCCTTGGAGGTCAGAAGAGGCATCAAATGCCCTGGAATTGAACTTAATCATAGGAGGGTTGTAAAGTACCTTGTGTGCCGGGACTAAATCTAAGTCTTCAGCGTGATCAGGGAAGGTTAATGGTCACCGAGCTGTCTCTCCTGCCTGCAATTTTTATTTGTTTTATTTTTGAGACAGGGTCTCTCTGTGTAGTTCTGGGTGGCTAGGAACTGCCAATCTCACTGTATAGACTAATCTGGCCTGGATCCCATACAGATCCAACTGCCTCTGCGAAAGTGCTGGATGGAAAGCCTGTGCCACAATACCAGGATGAAGAACAATTTTAACTCAGTAATAAGCCAGAGTCAAGCTGCTGTATGCAGTGAGAAAGATGTTTCTGTCTCTTTCCTTGTTTTGTCGAGTGGAAAAGCAATGCTTGGTAAGTATACTACTTTCTTACAGTATTTCCTTCAAAATATTCTGTTATTTTCATTTTGCTAATATTTGCATATTGTCATACTTTTTACTGTTAAATGGAAATTTAATTTCACACACACACACACACACAAGAGAGAGAGAGATAGAGAGAGAGAGAGAGAGAGAGAGAGAGAGAGAGAGAGAGGATTGATTTCATTGTTCCTTAGCCTGCTTCTGCAGCAATGATTTGTGTCTTCATTGTACCATAAAAGAATGCCTGAATGCCGGTGGATTCTCAGACCTGCTCAGCCACGTTATTACTCTCAGCAAGTGTGAAAGGACGGAGTTTGCAGGTAACAATGTGTGATGAACTGTACACCTTGTTTCTTTGCTGTATTAAAATTTCTACATCTTGAGAAATCTGCACTTATTATATACATGTCTCATGTGTAGGGAAGAGATTATATCTCTGAATTGATTTTTGTTCACAAGTTTACTCCAACCTCTTTACTTGGAGTTTAAGTTAGGAAATTGTAGAGAACTATTGGTATTTCCATTTGTTTTCTCATATTGGAGTTGTGAAAGTTGACTATAGCATCTCCAGTTTGTGAACCAGACTCTATATTGTGCTAGAGTGACCACTCTGTGAACCTGCTGACAAGTCAAAATAATATTTTAAGGATACAATAGTGTTACTTTTATCCTAGAGGTAACCAGTGTCTATCTAATTGGACTTAAAACCCACTCAAGGAGGGAATTCATTCCTGGAACTGTAAATTTAGCTAACTTCCTGTGGCTGGTAAGACCATAGATCAGGAGAAGGAACCTATTACTGTAACTTGCCTAAATCAGTATAATTTCTGACTCCATTTAAAATACTTATCCTTATCGATATAGATAAGTGTAGCTCTTGCCACACATTAAATAAGCTTCATTTTGCAGCACACAGGGACCGTTGTAGAAAGCCACAACTGCTCCAAATGCAGAGAACCAATGACTGTAAGACGGCCAGACCCAAATGATACATGAACAGCACAATCCTTAGTCCTAAGGATCAATGAATATTGCACAAGAGGGGCAGCTTGCACTAGATGACCAGAATATATTCTATGAAACAGTGTCTTCTGTATATATCTGGGGAACCTCACCTATGAAATATCAACAATATGATGCTCTAAATAAGACCAGCACAATGAGAACACCAGTCGACATCACAATGTGGATGGAAAATTCTCATGGTCTCAATGCTAGACTAAGAACAGGCAATGAATGACTGCTGAGAAAGACATAGTCTTCCCCAGGGATAACTACCCCGTGGATAGGCTATCCAATCCACAGTGAGCAACCCTAAACACATATATATATCAGCACTACTAAATAGACTCAGGAGGTTATATCTTTAGTAATATTGATATACATTAATAATAATTAAGGAAGAAGTCATGAATTTGAGAGGCAGCAGAGGAGGTAAAGGAGAGATGGGAATATAATAATCATGTATGAAATTCTCAGAATGTTTTTAATAAAATAAAACCACAGCATTTCATTCACAAAGAAGAAGTGAATCTGTCTTTCTTAAAAAAAATAATTTATGTAACTCACACAAGCATCCTTAACTTTTATTCCTAAAAATGCCTCCAAAACTACTCCAGTTTATGGGAACAATTACAGTTTTTAGTAGAAACTGGGCTTCTCAAATCTCAAACCTAAGACTTCAAACAAGGGTCTATTTTAACAGGTTATCTGAGATCCTTTAGATGATAAAATAAAGTTGCCATATGAGAAATATAGAGATGAAGTTGTAATATGACATTGGTTTGGTTAATAGGAATGAATTAAACTTGTAAAGTAATTATAATTAGCATAATCATAGAAATGCAACATGGCAAAATAATGACAGAGAATTGAGTTTACAGCTCAGTATATGCACAGCAGAGTCAGGGCAATAAAAATATGGGATTAAGACTTGTGCAGTATTGTGCTTTAATAAAATATACATGCATATTATATACATATTTTATTATCAAGTTACACAAAATTATAGGATCAAAGTTCCTTTGTTACAAGAATAGATTTGACAGTCATTATATTACATGAAATTAGCCTGGTATTGGCAAAAACATTACATGGTCTCTTTTATGCTTATGTTATGTAAAAGGTCTTATATATACACATAAAAATAAAATAAAGGACACCACAGTTAAGATTGAAAATTGGAAAAGTATATATATACTGGAATGTTTCAAGTGATGTGCCTTTGCATGATTGTGAGATATATGAGATCTGGATGCTCCCAGAATGCCTCAGGCTGAAGCTGGCTGGTAAGAGAATCAACAGTGTGATTTCAGGGACTTTCAGTGTACCTACCAGCTTTCAGGAACTGCTGAATGTTAGGCCAATGATGTAATTAATCATACCTACACAATGAATCTTCAACAGAAGCCCAAAGACAATGGAATTAGAGATCCAATAGTGGTGTCTGTACAGTGGTACACCCACATAGTGCATGAGGGTTCTACAGTCCCTCTTCTACATGCCACTCTGTGTATTTCTTCTACTGGGCTCTTCACCTGTGTCTTTTGCACTATCTCTTCTATAAATGGGTAAAAGATATTCTGAGTTCTCAATGCTGCTCTAGAAATTGATAAAAAAGAACAAAGCAGTAGATTATGACAACTTCTACTTATGCTAATTAGTCAGAAATATAAGCCGCAACTGGGTACTAGAAGGTAGCATCTGAAGTGCAAGACTTCACTTCTTTAAAGTGGAGAACTTTAGCAAAGAAGAGCAGTTGCTTTTATTGAAGAGCACTGACACTTCCCTTATGCCTGTGGATGCCTGATAGACATCTCAAAGCAGGATAAAACTAGCATCTCTGTCTTCGCTCTGCAGCTGTCTCCTTTGATTTAAAAGTATGAGTCAGTTTCCTATTCTCCTCAGTGTAGAGGCACGTTAATGATTTAAAAATGTATAAGAAACTGGTGATGCAAGGAACATGTTCCCTAAATTTACATTATTTATCTCATCTCTTTTCAAACAGACAGAAAGTAGATCGGATTTGGGGCTTTTGTTGTGTCCCCATTGGAGACCCCTTGGAAAGGTATTTGAATGTGTTGTCTTTGCCTTCATCCTGCTGTCACCTTGGAAGATAGTAAGAAGGGAGCATTTCAGACATACTACCCCATGATGAGCCACTCCATACACACTTGTAAATGGAAGTAATCATCTCGTGAAAGTAGGCAGGAATGTTCTCCAAGCAGAAACTATCAACCAATGGAATCTCCTGATCAACAACAAGAAGTGATAGTCTTTCTGTTACAAAGAACTTAGACGCATGAATCCTCACTTCTCTAATGAAATTAGGAAAGAACTTGATAAAGGGGAATAGATTTACTTATAGTTTGGTAATACAGCAGAAAGTCTTCTAGCTTTTGTCATCTCTGTACAGTTGTTAGAATTTTATGCACAAGATGAAACCAAAAGCAAGACACATAATATGTTAACATGAATTGTCAGAACTGTGCCCAATGTAACATGGGGTGCTAGTTCCTTCTCTAGCTGGAACCAAGGCTTCAGCCTTTTCCATATCCCAACACTAGATTCATGAAGAAATATTAATACTTTGGAGTTCATTGTTTTAACATACTGATAATAAAAGAGATAGAAACAAGTATCTCTCTTTAAATTACCTTAATTGAATGGTTCTATTGGGAATCACCCATTAGAAACAGAACTGAGATAATAATCAACCATATCAGTATAACCAAGACTGCTTAAATATCACTGTCATTCATCCCTAACTGAAAGCATTTTTTATGTTAGTACACTTCAAGATGAGCTTGATGCCTGATCTCCTCCTCTCGATACGACCATCTTGAATAAATTCTATTTCTGACTGTTTGCCGCCAGTTTTCTGATTAAGTTCTGGTGAGAGACCAATTCAGACCTCCCAAAATAGAACCTTTAATCTAGGACTGTGACGACAGAACTGGTTGTGTTTTGATTAATGTTGTTTTGTTGTTTTCTGAGACAGTGTCTTATGTATCCCAGACTGACTTTGAACTCACCATACAGCTGAGGATAAACTTGAACTTTTGGTTTTCCCACATCCACCTACCCCAGAGAATTGATTAAAGGAATATACCATCATGCCTGGTCTACACAGCGATGGGAGTGAGAGCAGAGCTTTATGAATATTAGATACTCACTCTAGTAAATTGCTGTGTCCCTAGATCAGAATAGTTTGATTTTTTTTAATTTTAAATGCCGAATGTCATTTATTGAAGGGGAGAGGAGGTCTTAAATACAGGCTTACAGCACAATGGGAGGACCCCTGAGGGCAGAAGTTCGCTACTGATGTTTTACATTCTTGCTTCTAATCTGTTAACACCCATTATTCAGGATACACAGACAAGAAACTTCCCTTAAGCATTCAGGAGGGTGGAACCTGGCAGGGAATTAGCATAGGGAGAATATCAAGGTCAAGGTCCGCAAGCAAGGCAACAGTTACCCAAAATGGGGGCCAGGACCCTACAGGTCCCCCTTTTATTAAAAAAATGAGCTTCTGACTTGGGTTGCGTGAGACATCAGCAGGTCACCTTACCCATCATGGAGACGCCTGCCCAGGCCGCACAGGTGCTCTGTCTTAGGTTGGTGAAAGCCTCCCAGGCATTACCCATCTCTGAATACTCATTATCATACAGGCTCAATAGTGTGTGAGCTGCAGAGTTAACTGCTGCCAAAGATCTCAAAGTGGCACTGGGCTTGCAATCTGTGTGTTCGATACAGAAAAGACCAACAGAGGTCCTATCTCACCCATAGCCAGTAGGCTAAAGGCAACTGAGCCCAGAATAGTATTTTTAACCTTTGGGGTCTATTGCTGTTCTTAGAAAGTGTTTTAAAACAGCATTAGGAGAGTCGCAGCTATTGTTCCTTAGAGAAATGCTTGACACTAAGAAACAAACTACAATTCTGATCTCAGAAGCATGCATCTAGTGAAGAGTAGAGGGTAGGAAAAACACTTAAGTATTTCTATGTCCTTAATGTGTTAATTGTGGTAGTAGTTGGGGCAAATAAAGAAAACGGTGTTTAAAGACTTGTACTGTAAATTCTTAAAATGGTTAGGATACTCAGGTAGGACAGAAAAGTAGAGTGGAAAGTCCTGTCTTGAAGGACTTACACAAAGCTATCACATTAGCATAAGGGAAAACCTATTGGCAGAAAGGAAAGCACAAACACGTGCCCCTCTCCACTGAGAGGAACTAGGGCTGGCTGAAGCCAGTGGCACAGGTGCAGAGGCACTCCAAAGTGTCTGAAGGTCACCTGTGACTCATCATATCATCTACAGCCCTAGGTGTAGACTTAAGAAGCTAATGAGACATGTCATGCATGAAGTTAAGAAGTGCACAGAGCAGGTGGAGCATGCACTAGAGAGTTGGAGTTTTGAAAACGACCCAGAAAGTCCACACTATGGCTGCATGACATGAACGTTCCCCTTCTTTCCTACAGCATGTGCCACTTGAGCTAGAGAAGTCAATGCTATTTTGGTGTTCTGGCTTGGTTCCCATTCTTTGGATACATTTTGTGCCTTAACAAACTGTCCACTTCTGCTTCTGTCCTGTGTCTGCTCCATTGTTTGGTACAGGACACAAGATCCTAGAAGAGTCCCAGTGGTGTTCCCGAATTTCGATGTTCACTCTTAGAAACTTCCTTTCTTTATATCCTTGGTCCAAATAGGTGTTTAGAATAAAATTATTCCTCATCTAGGTCTAAACCTCCCTCTTTTGCCTTGCCAGGATAAATGTTAACACATCCCCCGTGATTTACAAGTATAGTCAACTAAATCAATCAAAGCACTAACTAAGGCTGTTTACTCAAATATTATTCACAGCTTCGGGTACACTATTGATCATAGATTGTTTGATGTTGTCACTGTGTCAGTTATTTTGATCATTGGAAGAACCTTACACAATCTTTTGATGATATGATTGATGGCAATACTGGAGAGATTCATTTGTTTGAAGATAATCCTATTATCAGCATTTAAAATAGCTAATTAACACTGTCCTTTTTGACAATATTTAAGAAAACATTATCTCCTGAAATTCCATACATAGTCCCTAATGAGTTGATCAATAAACAGCAATACAGCTTCATTATTCCTATTTATAAACCTTGAACTGAAAACTAGAAGGTTTAAATATACTAAGATGAATGTGAAATAATTTAATTTCATCCATGGTGATTCTTACTGAAAGCTAAACAAACCTTACCCTATCTAATTGCAATCAATTCATTCTGCAGCTACAGATACTGGCTTGAGGCTCATTCGGTTGCTAGCTGGCTGGCTGGTGGGATACTCATATTCAGTTCAGAGTCAGTATGCCTGCAAACTAGAATTTTCTACCAGTGAAGAGGTAGACCTATGGAGAGAACAATGCATGGATGAACTGTAACCCAAACGTTTGCAAAACTGGCGTACTTAGTAGTAACATATGGTTAGCTCATACTGCCAGATATATATAAAAAAAATCCATATTAACCAAGCTTGACTCTAGAAAAGAAAACAGAAGCAGGCCAATGGAAATTAATTCAAGAATAATATAAGGAATAAAGGAAAAGGGGAACAAAAATGGAGAAACAAGCAAAACACAAAAACAAACAAACAAAAACAAGAACAACAAAAAATGATCCCTAAAACTAGGCTCAGGGGTTCCCAGTGGATTTGCAGGCAGCTGAACTCCAGAGCATGCAGTGACTCAAGTCTAATATGTGAGAGCATGCAGTGACTCAAGTCTAATATGTGAGAGAGTAGTAGGATGTGCAGAGCTTAGAAATGATTTCACTGTAAGGAAATAGAGTTAGATGAAGCATTTCAGAACCCAGGGAAGAGTTTTAACTATCTTTTTTTTTCTTTAAAAAATATTTTTTTTATTTTACATACCAATCATGGTTCCCCCTTCTTACCTTTATCCTGCTCCCCCCACCTTCCCCCCACCCCCCTCACCCACTCCTCATAGGCGGTAAGGCCTCCCTTGGGTAGTTAGCACAGGCATACCAAGTTGGGGCAGGAACAAGCCCCTCCTTGCTGCATCCCAACATAGAGAATGGGTTCTAAAAAGCCAGTTCATGTACCCAAGATAAGTCCTGGTCCCATTGCCGGGGTCCCACAAACATATCAAGCCACACAACTGTCGCGCACATTCATGGGGCCTAGTTTGTTCCCATGCAGGCTCATAGAACCTACATGCAGCGACTGATGGAAGCAGATGCAGAGACCCACAGCCAAGCACTTGACCGAGCTCCTGGAGTTCAGTTGAAGAGAGGAAGGAGGGATGAGAGGAGCAAGTGAGGCATGGGGACAAGATCATGATGGGAAAAACCACAGAGATAACTATCTCTTCTTTAACCACACATAAGAGTACAAATCAGTGGTCACATCTTTGTTAGAGATTCCAGTGCTTTAAAAGTTTCTTCACATGTGCTGAAAATCCTGCTGTGATTTGCCTCCTCTGAGGCCAGTGGGCTGTGGGGGGTTCAAAACGTATTATGTAATATGTGACTCGATGGCACTTGATAGGACAGCAGAAGGAGGAAAGTCACTGTCTATGACCTTTTCCCCTTACTCAGCCCAAACAGGATGTGATACCTTACTAACCTTCCTTTGAATTGTCTTAAGATTTTACCCCAGAAATGGTTTTCCTATACCTGGACAGAGGACCATTCTCTTCTTTAGTGACAAGAAAACAGAAAGATGACTCTGAACAAAATAATTACTCAATTCTCTAATTTATTTTTTTAAACAGTCCATTCTCTGTCTTTTATTTACATTTCTTCTCAAATACCTGCTTCTTCACCAGACAGCATACTAAAATATAAATTTATTTCTTGGTATGTTTATTTCTGAAGACTCTGGTAATACCATTTATATTAAACCCTACTATGATTTTCTTTTCTATCTATCTTTTTTACAGGGACTTTTGAAATGAATGCTGTGTTGGGCAAGGGAATGATACTTGTATTGTCCCTTACAATGGATCAGAAAGATTGATTCCTAGCACATGCAATCTGTTTAGGTGACTGATTGGACCTAACTCATTTTTTTCAGGGCTCACTTGTGGGACTTTAGGGATATCTGATGATAAAAACTTAAAATGGAAGGAAGGCCAGCTAACCTTTCCTATCACATCCTCAAAAGTAAGCTAGCTCAGACTGCCAACAAGAAATCTCGGAGCTGGAGTCTGTGGATAGGTCACCTGTTTTCTTGGTAGAATTCATCATTTGGAAAAGCAGAAAACATAAGTACCATACTTCAAAATAATAATAATAATGCATCTATTTCTCAAGAGAAAAAAAAAAAAACCAGTAGACTCTCTTGGTGCTCTGAGGAGGGCTTGGGGTTTTCTTGAATGTGTACAACACCAAACAAAGTCCAGTCCGCCTTTGTGTCTGTGGCACATGGCTTCATGCCCTCTGGGGGTTATAAAGAAGGGAGTTCATAGATGAACCTAAAAAGAAAATGGTTTTCTCTGTTTCATTGATGGTACCATTCCTTGGGGTGAATGTTCTCCATCCCTTTGCTGACTAAATCAAGCTTTCTAAGCCAGCTCAGCAGTTATACCCAGAGAAGCCTCTTGTGTCCTTGCTTTTGACAGCTGGTTAATCAGGCTCATTCCCGAAGAGCCTTCATCATGCACTCTTTGTGATTGCACATTTCACATGGCAATTATTTTCCTTATCTTCCTCCTGCGCAAAATGTTCGTCATACGGATCGCTTTTCTTGAACGTCTCCTAGAACCTTGAGTAACAAGTAGAAGTTTTCAATAATATGGATGAATGTAATTAAATACATTAGTACCCACTGGTGCAGAATCAACCAAAACAGAGATTTCTCAACATGAGAATTAATTAAACAGGATTTAATTCTTTTGACCATGCTATATTATATTATGCTGAATGGAAATGATGCAAAGTACTTGTTTGTCTTTTTTAAATTATTATATAGAAAGACAACTATAGAAGATAATCACTTTCTTAGAATGCTCTGATCTTGGTTTGGGTTTCATTTTGTCATCACACATTTTGAAAAGAAGGAGTAGAAGTTTTAATCTGTTATACACAAAGTCTTAAAAAGATAAGCTGGAATAATATGAATTTACCTGCTCACCACAACTATTTTTGGCTTTTTCTGTTACTGAAACCAACTAGCTGAAGTTTCTATCTCTATAGATATAGTTTGATTAAAAACAGGACAATATATATTATATTTTTGGCTTGTGGTTTTGTTTTGGTTTGGTTTTGGGTTGTTGAGGCAGAATTCCTCTTTGTAACAGCTCTGCCTGTCATAAAACTTGTATTGTATTGCATTGTAGACCAGGCTGGCCTAGAATTCACAGAAAACCATCTACCTCTGCCTCCCAAGTGCTGGGATTAAAGGCATTTGCTACCACTGCCCAGTGGCCAGTGTGTTCTAAATTAACATAATGCTCTTGACTCATTAATATACTGATACATATTCTCCTCCTTTATCTTTTTAACGTCTTGTGCCATGTCTTCATTTATTTAATTTCCCCTACTATTGAACATTTCATTTTTATTCAGAATTTTTAAGGAAAAACATTGACATAAGAACCCCTGTGGTCAATTCATTGAATATTTCTTCTACATGTAACTGTCCCTCTTGGCTACACCCTCAAAGGAAGAGTCCTGAGCATGTTCTCCAAAGTTTTCATGCTCCTATGGTGAATCTTTTGGTTGCAAGAGATTATGAATTCCTCAAGGAAGATGATTTCTAATTCCTTTCTGCACAAAGTCCTTCACCTTCAAAATGACTCCATGCCTTCAATATTTTTCTCACATATCTAGAAATATATGGAAAATATATGGCAATAAAGCACAGTAAGCAACTCGCAGGTCTCTACAGGGCTGCCCATGTTCACAGGATGGTGATGCAGTGAGTCTTCAAGTCTTCAGTAAAACAGTGATGATGGATGAATTGTGAGGCAGACCTCTCTTGCCAGTGCCCTGTGCAAGAGTAAATTTCTCGCTTCCTTCTGTGTTCTGGGTTGTTAATGCCTAGGTATGCGCAGAGGTGGAGGGAAATCCCTGGGGTGGAGGGACTGGGATGCTGAAGTTAATAGCTTGACACTGGTGTGATCTTTCCTGTGAGAAGCTGCCTGACTCTGCACTTATCACAGCCTGACAGGGAGCAGACTCCTCACAGCTGTCTCCATCAGCAACATCTTTTCAAAAAAAAATATTGTTTCAGCAGTTAAGTTTTAAAAACGCTTCACTTTTTTCTCAGTTTGAACTTTTTGCCCCTTTCTTGCATCATATCTTTTAAAACAAATTTCCTGTCAGGTTACAGTTTACATTATATTCACTTTTAACAAGTGTCTAGGCCTGTGACTAATCCAGAGATAATTACAGTGCCAATCCTATTGACAAAATCGAAACACCGAAATGGAAAAAGCCTACATTTCCACTCTCTTTTCCTAATAATATTAACCTGTCACTCTACTGCTATATCAAAAATTCCCTGGCTTCCTTCCTTAAATCAAATTGCCCAAAGCTCTAAGAAATCACATTTTCATAAGCAACTTAGTCAGGCTACATCTACATGCCTCAGGAGTGAGATTACCACATTGCCTCCATCCCTAACTTCTCTTATGTGATATTAAAAACTTTGGAACCTGGTTTATAGAGCTACACATTCTGAAGATTTAGAAGTATTCGTAATTAGCCTCTCATGCTCTAGTTAACATGGAAACCAGTCAGGTTCCATTTCAAAGGCACCATGATGGAAATGTACATGTCTTATATTTAAGAACCCCCACACTTTTATCTGCACAGTAATTCTATATCAAACTTCAGCCTCATGGAAAACAGAGCAAGTGAGAGAGCTATAAACATGAAGAATTTTCAAAAGATGGAGAAAAAACATCCATGAAGCAATTTACACCTTGCTACCTAATTTGAATTTTAATAGGCAAACTTCTACAATAGTAACATGCTGGAAGGAAATATTGAGTGAAGAGAGTCACAGAAAACATTACCAGATAATTATCATAAAATTTAAAATGCATATTCCATTGTTCGCACGCAGTGTTTTAAGGAATTGGAGAATCATAGTAAGCACTGAGGTTAGATCAGAAATGCTTTATCAAATGCGATCTACAAATCTAAGTGTCTGGAGAAGAGTTTTTCTCTGGCATTATATATGGAAAAGCTCTCAATGATAAGGGTAAGTGATACACCACTAGGTACCACATAAAATGCGGTAATGAACTGTTATATAAAATGTGGTAGGTACCACATGGAGTGGTTCCCTCTAAGTTACTAAGAGAGTACCTAAGACAGAGGGGGAAGAAAAGAAATCAGAAGACAGAGGAGGAGGGAGAGAAACAAATAGCAAAACCATTTTAGAACATGTGTTTAGTAGGAGTGTCAGTCAATACCCTAAAATCTATGGAAGACCATTTGAACATCTGCTGTACGCTCCTGGCAGTGGGTTGAACCACTAACAGTAGACATCTAAGCACATAGAAAGGACACAATGTCTAAACAAACCTAAAAGCAAATTAAAAGTCAACATTCTCTGTCTTACAATGACGTGTGCTCGTGTGTCATAACTATGCAGTAACCTGCAATATTATTATGTTACACATGTAAGTGTACCTGTATAGTTATATTTCAATGAAAAATATGTGCATTATATGCTTATGATATCTATGATGTAATTTTAATTCATAGTAATGTTTTTATTTAGAAACAACTGGGCTTTTGATTTAAGTATTTATAATTTAAAAGGAATTTTTTTTGTTGTTTTTTGAGACATGGTTTCTCTGTGTAGCTTTGCGCCTTTCCTGGAACTCACTTTGCAGCCCAGGCTGGCTTCGAACTCACAGAGATCCGCCTGGCTCTGCCTCCCGAGTGCTGGGATTGAAGGCGTGCGCCACCACTGCCCATCCTAAAAGAAATTTTTAAGAACAGACTATGCATAAAAACTTGAAAAGCAGATAAAGCTACACAACTATTTTGTTATGCAGAGGGCCTAGTCCAGTCCCATGCAGGCTCCACAGCCATCGATCCAACTTTCATGAGTTGGTTTGGTTTGGTCTTCTCTACAGGTTTCCCTATCATGATCCTGATGCAGTTGCTCATAGAATCCCTCTTCTTTCTCTTTGACTGGACTCTTGGAGCTCTGCCTGGTGTTTGGTTGTGGTTCTCTGCATCTGCTTCCATCAGTCATTGGATAAAAAAGCTCTGTGATGACAGGATATTCACTGGTCTGATCACTGGGGTTAACCAGTTCTGTTCAGGTACCCTCTCCACTATTTCTAGTAGTCCAGGCTGGGGTCATCCTTGGGGATTCCTGGCAACTTCCCTAGCACTGTGTTTCTCTATCCCCATGATATCTCCCTCTATCATGTTATCTCTTTCATTACTTTCCTACTCCATCCCTGTTCCAGCTCAACCATCCCATTCCTTTGATTCTCATCCCCTATCCTCTACCCTCCATTATCCACCCCTCATCCCCAGTTTACTCATGGAGATCTCTTCCCCTTCCCAGGGTGATCCATGCATCCCTCTTTGGGTCTTCCTTGTTAGCTAGCTTCTCTGGAGTTGTGGGTTGTTGTCTGGTTATCCTTTGCTTTACATCTACTATCTACTTATGGGTGGGTACATATCATGTTTGTTCCTCTGAGTCTGGGTTACTTCACTCAAGATGATATTTTCTAGTTCCATCCATTTGCCTGAAAAATTCATGATTTCTTTGTTTTTCTACTGCTGAGTAGTACTCCATTGTGTATATGTACCACTTTTTCTTCATCCATTCTTCACTTGAGGGGCATCTAGGTTGTTTCCATGTTCTGGCTATTACAAATAATGCTGCTATGGACATAGTTGAGCATGTGTCCCTGTGGTATGATTGAGCATTCCTTGGGTATATGCCTAAGAGTGGTATAGCTGGGTCTTGAGGTTGACAGGTTCCCAATTTTCTAAGAAACCGCCATATTGATTTCCAAAGTGGCTGTATGTAGCATGAATCTTAGAAGGTCTTATTAATAAAATCAAACTTGAG
>CABHPH010152098.1:4455-48018 GCA_902168325.1 Peromyscus nudipes | reverse complement strand
AAAAAAAAAAAAAAAATGAATAAATGGTTCAAAAAGAAGAGTCAAGATCTGGGTGCAAGAAGCTGGTCTCTTCAGAGTCAAGGTCTTGAGGGGTCAAGGTCTTGAGGAGTCAAGGTCTTGAGAGGAATAGCCTGGCCCTACTTCCTTGCTCATTCCCGATTTCTGGTTGGCCTCTATGGTGTGACCAGCTACCTCATGCTCAGAGCGACAGAGACAATCATGTACTGCACCCACTGAACCTTCTGCTGGGTGTTTGGTCACAGCAAAGAGAAAAGGAACTCACACACCCTGTTTACATGAGGTGAGTTTCTTTCTCATGGTTGGATCCTGGTGCAGTCAGCTGGAGTGGATGACCCTGGCATGGCCTCCCTTTCCCTTTCCTTGAGGACTTTTGGGGGAAAGATTTGTGTAATCTCAAGAGTTGATGAGAAGAAAGGATCATGACAGCTATGTTCAAACAGTAACGGTTTGTACTCGGATCCTGTTCTCCTCATCCCCTACCTTGTATATAGGGCTCAGCCCTGCGAGCTGCATTTCTAGTAGAGTGTAAGGATCTGAGTTTGAATCCCCAGAGCCCACATAAAATCCGGACATACAGCAGGAGCAGCTCCGATCCTAGTGTTCCTCTGAGGAGACGGGAGACAGAGACAGGAGACTCTCTATAAACTTTGTGGATCCTGATGTATTCAGTGGAAAACAAAACAATAAAACAATGTAAAGACCAGGTGGTCTCAAACAAGAAGATTGTCCTCTGGCCTCCATACTCACACCGTGATATGTATGTCCCACCCCACCCCCATCACGTGTAACACACACACACACACACACACACACACACACACACACCACACAGACCATTGAGCTGTCTTTAGAACAATTGGTCCCACAACTCTCCAGACCTGCCAACACACTCACCCCTGTCCCTCTCTTCTGCTTCCATCTCAGCCTTTCTTATGCCTGTTATTTTGAAGGCTGTGGGCTAAGAGCGCATCTGCATCTTACTGAATTGTGGTGTAGTTCATGAAACAAGGAAGAATGTAGGTAAGCATGGTGCTACAAAAGCTGAATTTGTTCCAGGAGCATATTTGTTACTTTTGTGTCACTGGGACAAAATACCTGGTGGAAATAACCACATGAGGAAAAAGATCTATGTGGGCTCAGGGATTCTGGAGATTCTGGGAATGTGTGGCAGGGCAGCTCTGCCCGTGTAGTGGGAGTGTGAAGTGACTTGTGTTCATATGGTGGTAGACCAGGAAGCAAAGTCAGCTAGCCTGGAACCAGGGGTGAGTATAACCATCAGAGGTGTGTCTCTAGTGACATTAATACTCCCACCAGCCAGGTTTCTCCCTCTGAAAGGCTCCACTGCCCTAAAAATAGCTCTACAAGCCAGGGATCAAATACCTAAAACACGAGCCTATAGGGACATTCTGGATTCAAACCACAGCAAGCTAAAAGATAGCTCTTAGCAGAACTTCCGGAAGGCATTCTGACTCTATATGGCTGCAGCTGTTAAGAAGAGCTGTGAAAAGTTTGGGGGTGAGTCAGTGGGACAAGCATCTGTTAGAAAGGACCATGAAAGACAGCTCTTCTCCATCTTCCTGCATCCAGGAGTAGCTGGCTGATGCTTTGGAGCGTGTAGACGAGGAACCAAAGGAAACTTGCACCAGGGACCTAAAGCTCACACCGCAAAAACAAGAGTGTTTTTGTCCCAAGGGGCAAGTGTCCATGTGGTCACCTCCTAGTGAGCCTCACAGAACCCTTCTGGCTCCAGCCTTCCCCAGGGACAGGGCCCTTCTTGATGTCCAGGGAGCTGACCTTTTCAAGAGGGGTGTTGGGGGAAGTGGGGCTACAGCTGGGCCCCTGACCCTCTGCCCTCTCTGCAGCCATTGCCGGAAGGGCCACTTGCAATGGTGACTCAGCCCTTGGCCATGGGTGGCCGGGCTGCATTGGTCAGGCGGGGTCCTTGCAGCTGGCTGAGCCCGCTTCCGCCAGTCTGGGTCTTGCACTTTCTTCTTTCACCCTTGACTTTTAATTTTGGAAGTTTTCAAACCTATGGACAAGTTTGGAAGAATGGTGGCATTATTACCCATGAAGCCTGCGGGGAGGGCTGGTCTGTTGAAACTGTTCGCCATATTGTTACAGCTAACTCTGGTAGAGCATTTGCAGGTGAGTTTGGATACTGTGACTCTCATCTCCAAATGCTCCTCCGGAGAATAAGGCTATCCTTTACAGTCACAGTATCTCTATTGCTCGTGAGAAAATCAACAGCAGTTCCAAAACATCAGTCTTCAGTTCGGTCTCATTTCCCCATTGTTCTAAAATAAGGTTTTTATATATTTTGTTTAAAGTAAATAATTTGGTCTCTGGGCTGGGAGCATGGCTCAGTGCTTGCCATGAAAAGCATGAGGACCTGAGTTTGATTCCCAGGACCTACTTAATAAATCTGTGGTGGCGACAGACAGATTCCCCAGAGCTTGCTAGACAGCCAGCTTAGCCTACTTGAGCTGCAGGCCAGTGAGAGACCCTGTCTAAAACACTGGTGGATGGGGCTGGAGAGATGGCTCCGGCCTAGGAGTGCTTACTGCTCTTGCAGAGGACCTAAGTTCAGCATCCAGCACCCATGTGAGGCAGCTCACTGTTACCCGGAATTGCAGCTCCAGGGCATAGACGCCCTTCTCTGGCCTCCACAGGCACCTGCACCCATGTGGTGTTCATACATAGACATAAACATAGATGCAAATAAAAATAAAATAAATCTTTAGAGATGAATTAATTGATTAAAAAAAGGTGGATGATACCTGAGTAATGGCTACACCTGAGGTTGTACTCTAGCCTCCACACCACACATACGTGCACACGTGCAGCCTCACACGTATGAACATGTGCATGCATGTGTACAATCTCATACATACATGCATGTGTGTGCACATATACAACCTCACATGTATGAAAATGTGTGTGCCTACATTCAAGCTCACACAAATGAACGTGGGTGTGCACATGTGCAGCCTTATACTTATGAACGTGAATGTGCACACGTAACAGCCTCACACATAGGAATTTGGGTGGTGTGTGTGCACATGTGCAGCCTCATACTTATGAGCATGTGTGTGCACATCTGTAGCCTCACACATATGAACGTGTGTGCACACACATTTGAACTAGAGTCTAATCAGGTAATACATTTTTATGTTTTACATTTGATCTTTTAAGACCTAGAATCACCCTCTTAACTTTTTTTCTTACTATGTTTCATTCTTAAAGATTCTAGGCCTTTTGTTTTGGTACATGTTTTCTGTTAAATTTACTGACTTCCTTCTGAAGACATTTTACTCACTCCCAGTCTCTGGTTTTGTTGTAAACTGAAATTAGTCCTAGTTGCTGGCAGCTAGCTGCTGAGACCCGGAGTAGACAGGCCTCACAAGGTCCTGGGGTCTGGGCAGCTTGTGTTACTGTGCACCAGGACTGTGTCCAAATTTATTTCAACTTTTCTTTCTTTTTTTCTCTTTCTTTCTTTCTTTCCTTCTTTCTTTTCTCTCTTTCTCCTCTCTCTCTCTCTCTTCCTTCTTTCCTTCCTTTCTTCCTTCCTTCTTTCCTTTCTTTCTCTCCCTTCCTTCCTTCTTTCCTTCCCTTCTTCCTTTCTTTTTTTTCTTTTTTGAGACAGGTTATGCTATGTAGCCCCCGCTTGCCTGCCACACCTGGTCCTTCTGCCTCAGCTTCCTGAAAGCTTGGATTACAGCATGTGCTACCAGGCCTAGTTTTTTTGAACCTTCTTGATGTGCAACTTGAAAACATGACATAGATTTAGGAAGATCACCTACTATATGCCGGCCCTTTGAGGCGCTTCTTTGAAAAATATCATTTATTACTGTGTGTATGTGACGTGTGTGGGGGCACACATGTCAGGACATGCATGTGGATGTCAGCAGTGCTGGAATTAAAGGCGTATGCCATCATGACTTGTATACCATGCATCCCACAGACAGTGCTCACATTCTACCACTCATTTACAGCCTGACTCCTTCTAACCTTCCCCTGAGTACTTTTACTCCCTAGTCCTTACGTGTGTATTCTCTTCGGGTACCCCTCACCTCTGCACCCCATGACCTTTTGCTTCTTTGAGGTCACCTGACCTGGATGCCCTGCCCCTCAGCACCCCAAGTTCATTTATCCCCCAGTGCCCAGCTCCAACACTGTCTTGTAGAAACCACTCCCACCTCCACCCAAACTCAGCCTCACTGTCCTGAGGTCTTTCGCCTGCACCATTGTCTCAGTGCTTCCTGTCTGGTGCACAAGCTTTGCTTGTAGCTGGTAGAGCAAGCTCTCAGGAGTCAGCGGTTCAAATCCCAGGTCCTTCACACACCATGTGACCTTGCATGTGCCAATTCACCTGAAACTTCATTTTCCTCATTCCTAAGAGGAAGAAGATTGTCAAGGACAAGGCTTCATGATGCTTCCGAATCCAATGATGCTTTCACAGAGTGCTTGGCAGGGTGAGTGAGCTCCTGGCAGACTCTGAGCACTGTGAGCAGAGGCCTTGCTGGCTGGATTTCTTTCCTGGACCCCACATGCAGCCTGACACAGAGCAGCTGGGGATGTCCTGAGGGTCATTTTCCCCGAATACCAAACGGGTCCCGACAGATGCCACAGACCTGGGGCTTGCCTGCATTTTGGCATTTCTTCATCACCCTCCTCAGTGTGGGGCAAGACTCGGCTGGGCCCACAGCCAGCAATAAAGCGGATGCTAATCATATCATTATATGCTGAATAATTAACTGTCATTTAAATATTCATATGTTGTTGGGGGCAAGGCCTTTTATCAGTATCTGGGGACGTGTCAGCAGAGGAAAGAGATGGATGTCACCAAGGCTGACTTTGCCTGTGAAGGGCGACCTGGGGTCCAGGGAGAGCCATTGCGATGGCCACCAGACAGTCAGCTAATATATAACTGCAATATTCTCACGTGATAAACGACAACTTCATAAACGCTTGATGCATATGCGCAAGCCTAAAACAATATTGGAAGCATTAATTTCATTTGACTAATGCTTATCTATATTTTATTTGGTTCCATCTTTGAAGAAGCCCCTCTTTCCTTCAGGGCAAGGGCGGTAGGGCCGGAGGACTGCTGAGGGGCTAGAGCAGCCCAGGGTGGCACTTCCTGCTAGTTCTGCCTTCTGGACGATGTGGCTTGGGACATCTGTCATGGACTGCCTCTGAGTGTTGGAGACCTGCCCGAGAGTTTGCCTCTAGCCTTGTGGGATAGCCCTGTGGGATAGCTCGGCCTCTCTGGTGGCATCAGGGGAGAGCAGTGTGGGTATCTCAGGTCTGGCCAGGAGGAACAAAGCTCTGTAGATGGCCACTTGCTGTCAGGGATGAACCAAGAGGGGAGGCCCTGAGGACAGAAGCACGGGCATGTGGGGCCTGTTCTGAAGTGACTGCCCCATGGTGGGGTTTGGGTGGGGAAGGGAGCAAGAGGAGAGGAAGGGAGTCAGGGGAGGATGAGAAGACACGAAAACCAAGAGGGAGAGAATGGCACCTAAAGGTCTGGGGATGCGTGGGCTGGCTGTTCTGGGGGAGAAAAGCAGCTTGGTAGGGGCTAATACCAAGGGTTTTAGAACCGGAAAGTCATGGGTTGGGCTCTAGCTGTGCTTTAACCAGCTGTGTGACTTTAGAACCCCCTGTTTTCAACCCTCAGTTTCCACTTGTAAAATGGGAACTGGTGTTTAGTGGATGGGTCCATTGTCTATTCTGTGTGGATTCTAAGAAGGGACCTCAAACTTGGCGGCTTTAAATAATGTTTCTCACCACATTGGTGGGTTGATGGCTTACCTGGTCCTTCTTCTGAGGATCTCACATAGCTCCATCAAGGATCAGCTGTTTCATCCATCAGGAGGTCCGAATGACTGGTGGTGGTATTGATGATGATGTTGGTGGTGATGTTGGTGATGTTGGTAGTGATGTTGGTGGTGATATTGATGGTGATGGTGGTGATGGTCGTGGTGATGGCAGTAGTGTTGGTGGTGGTGATGTTGGTGGTGATGTTGGTGGTGATGTTGGTGGTGATGGCAGTGGTGATGGTGGTGGTGATGTTGGTGGTAATGGCAGTGGTGGTGGTGGTGGTGGTGGTGATGTTGGTGGTGATGGCGGTGGTGATGGCGGTGGTGATGGTGGTGGTGATGCTGGTGGCAGTATGATAATAGTGGTGGGTATCTGCTTTCAAGAACCCTCTACAGTCAGCTGACTTTTGTTTCCTTTCAGGACCTCACTCTTGCTGGCTATCTGCCCAGGAGACCCTCAACTCTGAGTGAGCCATAGTCACTGGCCTGGGGATTTCTTCAGCATGGCTGCTGGATGACATCAAGCAAGAGCCTGTACCTAAGACAAGCAGCATGGAGGGACGTTGTCACCTTTCCAGGTCTGTTAGAGGTAAGTGACAGGTTCTGCCCACATATATAGGAGGGGATAGTACTGGGTATGAATACTAGGGGACTGGGGTTGTCAGAGTGACTCTCAAGTCTTTCCATCACGTCTAACAATGGCGGCAGTAACTGCTCGGTACCAATTACTCACTGTCTCCATGTTTTGTGACCTTTCTCATCTAACCTACAGAATAACCCAGGATAAGCAGTGGCTGCCATCACTGTACCAGTGAAGGAATGTGGAGCTCAAGGAGCCCCCACTCTGACCAAGGGAAGGCAGGGGCACTGTGGACTGGGTCATGGCCACCGTGTGATCAAATACCCAGAGTTACTGATGAAGACAAACCACAAAAGATGCTCCGGACACACCCTGGTCCAGGTCTGGTCACTAACAACCCTAAATAATCCAGCTTGGCTTCCTCTGACAGCCTCATCTGTCTGTACCCCATACCCACAGGAATGCTACCTTCATACCCCCTGAATGGTCACATGACTTTCCTGTGGGTACATCTAACTGCAGCACACTGCAAAATGAGGACCACGGAGGATAACGCTGGGCGTGGTTCTCTTTATCTGAAGCACTTGTCTGTTGGTGCCTCAGGCCTCAGCTTCAATATCACTGGTTCTTTGTGGCTGAGGTAATAGCTTACCGTAGTTGATAGCCTCAGCACATATTTATCATCTTGCGATCTGAGGGCCGGGAGTCTGAGATGGCTTTCGCTGGACTAAACTCAATCAAGGGTGGGTCCGTTTCCTTGCTGTCCCGGTTTCCTTGGCTCTGGGCCCCTTCCTTTCTCTCTCTCTGTAGCCAGCTGTGGCGGGTCACATCTGTCTCATGGGGCATCACTCTGACTTGACTCCTCCAGGACACATGATAACACTGGGCCACACAGGTGACCCAGGACAAGCTCTCTGTTGTAAAGTCAGCTGGTTAGTAACGAACTATACTCACCACCTTAGTTCCTCATGGGTCACGTGGCATAGCGGATTCTCAGTCTCCAGGATTAGGACTCTAGTGTCTTAGACAGTTCTGCTACCAGGGACTCGTGGGGTGGATGCCCTGACTCCTGTCCTGGGTCATCCTTTTTCTCCCCCTTCGCCACCCATAGCCCTCCAAGGGTCTGGAGCTCACGCTAGAGCCAAGCAAAATGTAAATTTAGTCTCTGGATGTGAGATAAGAACAAATGATAACACGTGGCAAAGAAAGAAAATGGAAGGAGAGGGAAGGGACGGGAGAAGGGACGGGCAAGGAAGGGGAGGGGAAGATAAGATGAGGGAGCAAAGGCACTTGCCACATTTATACATGTAAAAACTCTGTGCGGCCCATAGACGGCCAGTTTGCTCCTGGGCCTCCTATTAGACCCAGCATGAGCCAAAGTTGGGGCTGCAGAGATATCATCAGCACCTTAGCATTGGGCCATCAGTGTTGTACCCCTGGGCACACTGAGCAGGTCTTCTCTGGGACAGAGTGGCTGGAACTGGAGCCTGTATCCAATGCCCCTTAGTGGGACGTCTTATGCAATGCACAACCTGCACACGGTCTGTGGCTCTGTCCTGCTGTCCTATACAGCGTGTGACACAATGCACAAGTGCGGGCGGCGTGCTTGTTGAGTGTGTGATTGAATGAAACCCGGTGCCTTTCATTCACTCTGCACCCTGCTCAGGGATCTGTGACCTCTTTCAGAGCGTTGGGCTCTTCATAGCAGGCTCTAGCCACAGGCACGGTGGATACTGTATGCATGTGTGTGAGCATCAATTACCGGCTTCATTGACCTGGAACCCGGAGTGGGAGCCTGTGCAGGAAGTGACCATGGCCTGGACTGGAAAGGCCAGGTCAGGGAGCTGAACCATGGGGCTTCTGGCCTGCCCTGGCGGCTGCCCCAGATGCTTCCTTCCCACTCTCTCCCCTCACCCCACTACCCCCACACATTCGAGATTCCCGGGAGGTCGAGCCTGGTGTAATTACAGGGTATCTGCTGCCTCCCTATAAATCTAATAGACTTTTTGGCCTTGTCAGATTAAAACTTACCTATCAACCCGCCGCAGTCCTCTAGATCTCCCTAAATCTGTACTTGGGAGAGAATTTATGGCCAGGAATTGCATTTTGCAAAATGATTAAAGTTGCCAAACAGCCATAAAAAGTTGCAGGAGGAGATATGGTTTTTTTGAAAGTCTGCTTAATTTATAAGGGGTGGAAGGTTTATTGTCATTTAGAGTCCACAGCAAGGCTGCGATGGAGCGTTTGGCGGCAGCTGTGCACAGCTGCTCTTGCTTTATGCCTTTTACATGTTTTTAAATTGCCCTGTTTGAATCGGGGCTTCTGCAACCGCTGCCGAAGCAGCCTGGTTTGCGGGAAGGGTGGTTCCCCCTGCCCTCTGACGCTGGCCTCTCTTGCCCTACTCCTTAAATTACCCAAGACTCACCCTCCAGAAGTGTTCCTGAATGATCCAGCCTCAAGATGACCGCTCCCTGCCTTCCCCTGTCCTCCTCAGCTAGCCCCCGTGAAACACTAGCAAGCACCCGCATGTGCAAAGCTTTTAGGTTTATCGGCGGCTTCGCGGGTCGTGTCTTAGCACTTGTCGCCCTGTATTAAATGATTAAACAAGATCAAACACTCAAGGCTCTAAACGCCTGGTGTTACCTCTTGAGCTGATAAATAGAATTAGGGCTCCCGTTTATTGACCACATGCGAGACACTGGAGCCTCTGCCTCACACCCCCAGCACATTAATTCACAGAATCTTGGCTGCCGCTGTGGGAGACAGCGGTCAGTTCTACCTGGGTTTTGGGAAGTGTGAGGAACTCAAGGCCCAGGTCATGCACTCAACACTCCTTGCACGTTAGCCACTATTAGTAATGCCATTAGGGCCAGCCTCTCACTTATCTGTCTCGCAGGCTGGCACGGAGCGGTCCCCGGGTGGATGCTGCTGAGGGTGAGCCTGCATGCCTGCATGAACTGAACTGTCCCAATTGCTGTTTCTTATCCCCACCCCCACCCCCCACTTCCCCTTACAGACATCAGAGACCCTGGATCATCTGAAGTCCAACATAGTACTGAGCCTGGTGTTTGACGTAGCATAGTTCTTTCTTTGTTAGAAAGATGACTGAATGCATTCAATCCCCATGGTCCTCTGAGGACAGTTTTAGGATGCCCATCCTGCAGAAGGGAGGAGGCCGAGGGTGTCTGACACCTGCTCAAATCACAGCCACCGTGTCAGAGCCAGGATTTTGGATTACAAGTGCCATGTTTTGTTTTGTTGTTTGGTTTTCTCACCAGCGCCCACCTAACCACCTGCCAGGCATTTGGGGGCGATTCAGAAGTTTTTCTTCTTCATCACCATCCTGTCTAGTATTTATTAAATATCCATCACTCACCAGCTGCATAGACTCACAAGGAAGCCTCAACATCCTTGCGAAGTGTGTATTATTTCCCCCATTTTACGGATGGAGAAACAGATTGAAGGAGGTTTCGCAGTGATTGGCTGAGCTGATTTCAGAAGCAAGGGTCAGCGTGACTGGGATAAAGGCCGACAAGGGGTGACCTGCAAACCCAGCTTGGCAAGGGCTGGCAGGAGGGTCAGAAGCTTCTAGAAGGCTATGTCCCAACTGGCCTTTGAGGACAGAGTGGAGCTTTGTCAAACAGTTGATAGGAATTGTTCTCTGGGCAAGCAAGAGCAGAGCTGGCTGGGCTGGGAGCATTTGAGCCTGGCCTGAGTTGTCCTGCGCGCCTTCTGGCTTCAGTCTTGAACTTACTCTTCCCTTCAATGCCAAGATGATCAAGAGAGGAGTTGCACCCAACGGATCCTAAGGTTTCTATCAACCACATCCACATTTTCTCCTCTTCTCTCCACTAGCCTCATGCCTGCACCGTGGAGTAAAGAGCAGTTGGGCGTGGGATGATGAGTTGGAGCCACTTGGATGTACTCCGGTGCCCCCCAGTGCCTCCCTGTCCCTTCCTGTAGAGCGGCCTGTCTTCCTGCTCACAGACAGGCTTGGCAGGCAAAGCAGCCTCCTCTTCAGTTTCCCCTGATTCTCAAACATTCCAGACACCCAAAGATACCTCCCTGCTCGTCTCTGGTTCTTGTATTCCTTCCTCCATTCATTCATTTGCTGAGTCATTCAACAGATATTTTCTGAGCCCTTAGCATGTCCTAGGAGCTCTTTTAGGGGCCTGGGGATACAACAGTGACTCCCGCTGACCTGTCTATTGTCTTCACATAGGTTACCACAACCGAATGGATAGACATGCTGATTTTAGAGAGTGACACAAGCCTCGATGCCAGTGAAACACAAGGCATCATGGGATGCCTTCGTTCGGTTTGTAGGCTACAAGAGGGGACATCTGCAGGGGGATTTGTGTACGGTGAAGCTAATCAAAGGAACATCTGGATGAAGAACATCCCATACCCAGTGAGCAGGAAGTGCAAAGGCCCTGGGGTGAGACTGAACTTTACCTACTCCAGGAACAGCAGGAGGCTGGGGCCCAGAGGTGAGTAGGGATCCAACACACAGGGATCGTGGAGAGGCTTTAGATGTCCCCTTAAGCACAATAGCAGTTCTTGGGGACTTGGGTCTAAGGAGGACTCCGACTTGACTTACCTGTCTCTCTGCTTTTTGTACTGAGAACAGAGAGACCATCAAGAGCTCTGGGGCCAGGGGATGGCTTAGTTATTGAAATGCCCGCATGCAGGCATGAAGACCAGAGTTCGAGCTCCAGCGTGCACTCAAACAAGCTGGGAATGGTTCTGTGAGCTTGTAATCCTAGAGCTGGACAGGGGGCTTCTTGGGACTAACTGGCTGGCTAGTCTAGCCAAATAATTGAGTTCTAGGTTCATGACAGGCACTGTCTCAAAGGAGGTGGACAGTGTTCTTGAGGATGACACTCAAGGTTGTCCTGAACTTCCCACACATCTGCACACACACACACACACACACACACACACACACACACACACACACACTTGAAAAAAATGTGCCGGCCACCAGTCTGACACCACAGTCTTCTCTAGCACCGTTCATTCCTCACACCTCCATGTCTCTTTCCAGGAATGCCACACTTTTTGCAAAGTCCCTGTTTACTCCTCAGGACCCAGCTTCTATGCATCCTTCTGGGGAGCCCTTCACCTCCTCCCATGGCAGGATAAATTCACATTCTCACTGTTGTTACTAGTTCCATCCATGTGCACACATAGTGTCTCTGGTCCCTCCCTCCACTAGGCCAAGAGTCCTTCCAATACTAAGATCTCACTCTGATGTGTCTCAGAGACCCCAAGCCTTCCCTAGCCTGGTCTGGGAGTGGAGCCTGAAAAATAGTTTCTGGGATGATGTGAGTTATTTGAGCACCTGGGTCATTGGCTGAAGCACCAAATTAGCAGGTGCCCTATGAACAAACAAGGTTAGATGTATCTTACTGTTTTTCCTGGTGATGCTCCACAAAGCCACACTTTCTGGGACTCCTGACCTCTGGAGGGTATTCCTCAGTGTTTTCTAAAATCAATAGCCAGTGAGAGTCAAAAATTGAATGTATATTTCTCAAGAGCTGGTCCTGTATTGCCTTGAGAGAGTGTTTGTTAAAAAGATTCTAGTTAGAACACATCTTGTAAATACTTGTGTTTGAAAATGTACACTTGCAGGATGCTTTGTGGGTTCCTGTACATGTTCACTGATGACTGTAAATCTGTTTGTCACAGATGCTTCCGATCCCTGCTTGTTTTCTTTTCCTTAATTAATCTATTGATGTAGAATTATGCGTCTTTTCCCATGAAGCTAGGAGTGCGCTCAGAAGCTCATTTCCTTGTCTGAGACATGTGCAAATAAAAGTTAAAGAAGATTGAAACAGTGTCCTGTCTCTTTGTGCCATCTAAGGACTAACCTGATGTGTCAGGGTGGTGTGACCAGACACATGGCAGTTTATATCCAGTCACCTGTGAGCTTGCTGAGGTCAAGGAGACGGCCTTATTTGCTGAGGCATCTCTGGTCCAAGTCTTGCCGGTTGCTTCAGCAAATGCGTGTTGTTGGGGGAATAGTGAATTTGCCCCCCAACTTAGCTGCCCTTCTCATTACTTCAAAACCCAGTGTGGACTGAGGCCTGTTGTTCGCTCTGCAAGGGGTGTGTATCTCCTGTCCAGCCCACCCTGAGTACCATGTTGTGACCTGTTCTTACAACGGGCTGCCTTGTATGCATGGCACAGATTGGCTAGGGCTACAAGATCTTGGCAACCTCTGGGTAAATGCTGAAAACAGCGTCCCACTGGGCAGCGGTGGCACATGCCTTTAATTCTAGCACTCGGGAGGCAGAGCTGGGTGGATCTCTGTGAGTTCGAGGCCAGCCTGGTCTATAGAGTGAGATCTAGGATAGGCACCAAAACTACACAGAGAAACCCTGTCTTGAAAAACTAAAAAAAAGAAAAAAGAAAAAAAAGAAAGGAAGGAAGGAAGGAAGGAAGGAAGGAAGGAAGGAAGGAAGGAAGAAAAACAGCATCCCAAGATCTCCATCCTTAATCACAGGGATGGCCAGAATGGAGAAGGAGAAACAAGTAAATAACTGAAGTCTCCATTCTCAGTGTCCACACATATATAAAGGCTATCACAGTGCCTTTGGGAAGAGAGAGAGCCTAATGCAGCTGAGTGGCTCATTGGCTGCTGAGGTCCTGGCAAGGGACCCTCTTACCTTTGCTTCTGACATCAGAGTACAGGTT
This sequence comes from Peromyscus nudipes, assembly GCA_902168325.1. Classification (NCBI taxonomy): domain Eukaryota; kingdom Metazoa; phylum Chordata; class Mammalia; order Rodentia; family Cricetidae; genus Peromyscus; species Peromyscus nudipes. The sequence goes on along the minus strand of CABHPH010152098.1, from coordinate 34,899 downwards.
GAGACAAAGACTCCTGCCCCAACTCTGATGAAGTATCTGCTTTGCTCAATGTGATCAGGGGTTCGTTCAAGATTATACAGACTCTACCATTGCCAACCCTAACACAGACAGCTGATGTCTGTTCTGGCTTGAACAAGGCTGTCACTTGCCCTGTTCTTGCTTCATCCCTCCGGGCTGCAGGCATCCTGACAGGTGACTCTGGGGTAATTGATGCCAAATGGCCTGTTCCTCTCAAAAGACAATGTAAAACTTCACCCCTTAATGCCTTGTTCATAGTATTCGGCCTTGGATCCTTGGAGTCTGCACTCCGAGAAGGGGTGAGGAGGGGTGGAGTGGAGGTTTGGGGTAGAGATGTACAGGCAGTAGGGAGTGTGAGAATGAAAAAATTAGACCTGAATGTCCGTTGGCTCTAAGTGCTCCCTCCTGAAAGTCCATCCTCAAGTCTAACTCTAATATCTACCTATGGAGTTTCCGGGAGACTGTATCTATCTGTTGTCTGGTTTAGAAGCAGGCACATCTTGGGTGAGTGTTGGGAGGGGATCTAGTTCTTACTTTTAGCACAGGGCTCCCTGTTCCCCTGATTTTCAGGCAGAACAGGAGGTGAGTGATGTGTTCTGTGTGTGGGACTGAGGTGGGCTATGCAGTTGCATTCTGGGACAGGGCCGAGGAGGAGGCAGGTGGAGATCCTGGTGAAAGGATGTTTGGGGCCTCTGACCTCACCGTGAGAGCTGCAGCAGCGGGAGCAGGCGTGGTCATGCCAGGGGTCTGCTGAACACTGAGTATGAGCAGCGTGATGCGCTTTGATCAGAGCAAAGGAGTTTGGGTCAGATAGGGCAAGAAACATGGAGAACATTCACACACATGTTGCAGACTTCCACTAAGTGTATGGTCTCTCCCCTTATCATCCAGCTCAGGGTCTGCTCTGGAATCAACAAGACCCCCCAACTCCAAACTCCCAGCAGCAGAGTGCAGGATGGCATTGTTGTCCATCATAAAAATCAATGGTTCTTTTGCTAAGTGGTCAATATTTATTTGGCTTTAGCATTGTTTAATTCAATGCATCAATTAAAGATAGTGTCATGTCTGCTCTGGTCTGCAGCCTCGGCCCTCTGTGTGTCGTTACCTCATCGGTTTGAGATCACTCACATCCTTATGTCTCCGCTCCTTTGTCCCCTTGCATAACTCAAGGACAGGAGTAATTGACGTGAAACTTTTAAAAATTAATTTTGCTGCATATGCCACGGAGGGAGAGTGCAAGTCCTCCCAGCCATTTATAACGTCACGGTGATTGGTCCTGACAAAACAATACCTTAAAAACTCACCAAAGTAAATTATGGCCCGAGCAAATGGCTGCTCCGCGGCAGGGCCGGAGGCTTGGAGGGGAGCCAGGCAAAAACAAAGTAATGTGCTTTTGATATTAATAACAGAGATGATATCGATCTGCACGCTGGTGTCACTTCTCCACTCCGGCGAGGAGATTGCTCCCGGCATTTAGTCCACTGAAAGCCACTTTCCATGCAGGCCATTTAATTTTGTGAGTCTTTAATTATGTGAAATGGAGTCTAGTTAAAGGGCCAGGTCCCAGTTTCGCCAGGCGGAGACGTGGGCTGTGATTCAGGAAGCTGTCAGAAATGCATATAACTCAATTCTTAGATCTGCAAATGCAGTTGTCTCTCTAAATGTTTATTTCATCCCTTGCACTGCCCTGGCCTGGTGCCACCGTGCATCAGGACAGACACAGACTCTGATTACAGGACCACATTTTTCAAAGGACCTGAAGTTAATGTGCCTGTTTTCTGCATAATAAAAGTCATAACTCACAAGAGCCGCCAACGCCTCTCCCCCACGAAAGGCTGTCGAAGGGGCCGTGCATCCCAGCCCCCGTCATCTGACGTTCCTGGGCCTGGCCTGATTCTGGACTCCCGGTCTGTTTGTGGATCTGTGGCAGACCACACTGGGAGACCACAAATCAGACCACAGACCCGTCCATAGGTCAGAATACTTCAGAGGTTCAGGGGATAGACAGGAGAGAAACCCACATACCAGACCACAGTGGCAGCCACAACTTCTGCTCTAGAATTCTGGACAGTGGCCCTACAGGGCTGTGCCTGGGTTCTCTCAGCACCTCTCCTCAGTTCAGGTCAGCCAGTCTGTGCTCCCTTTCTCATGCACACACAGCCCTCTCTGTCTGTATTCATGTGTTCCACAAAGGCACCCTTTTATTTCTGTGTCTGCATGAGTGCATACACACACACACATACACACACACACACACACACACACACACACACACACACACACACACTCACCTATGGCCACATGCAGCCCTGGAACTCCTCTTGGGTTCTGCTTTGTAATGTTTTTATGCTGATCTTTCTGTCACCTGGCAGTTCTGGCTGTCCTGGGTATGACAGAGGACTTTCTTGTTGAACTGTGTTTAAATCTCAGCCTGCCTGGGCCTTCCCAGGTGGTTCTGGGTGCTGCCTGGGTGATCCCTGGCAGGGACCACATGGAGGTGGACAGGCTGACCCGGCTCACTTCTGCCTTTCTGCTGACTTGTAACAAAGAGAGATCGGAGTAAAATAGCATACTGTATGTCTAGAACTTGGCTCCCCTGACAGCTCTAATATCTCGGTCAAGGATGAAGAGCCATCAAGATTGAATGCCACAGAACATGCACGTGTTCCTCACGTGAGGGTACCCATGACCCTTGCCCTCTTCTTCTGCTTTGTGAGTAGTTTTGCTAGGCTCCGTTACTGCTTGTCCAGCCCACAGGAGACTTGGGATTAGAAGAAAGAAGTGGAAAGTGGCTTCTGGAAGTACCCACTGCCAGAGCAATAGGAAGTCACTGAAGTCCGGGAGGAGGACAATGTTACAAGCCTACAAAGGAACCCCTGGTGGCGGCAGTAAAGTGAACTGTATAGAGGAGTGTGGGGGAAGGGCATGCGCGAACAAGGGGTTTAAGAAAGCCAGATCCGGGCTGGGGAGATGGCTCAGCGGGAAATGTGCTTGCTGCATAAGCATGGAGACCCGAGTTTGAATCTTCCACAACCACATAAAAAGCCAGGTGTGGCAGCGTTTACCTGTAATCCAGTTACTGGGAGGTGGAGACAGGATGCTCCTTGGGGGTCACTGGCCAGGGAGCCTAGTGGAATTGGTGAGCTCCGGGTTCAGTGAGAGACCCTATCTTAAACAAAATGGAGAGAGATTGAGGAAGATACCTGATGGGAACCTCTGTTACCATGTCCAAGGACACACAGGTGTGTTACTATTCCCACACATGTACAAACATGCAAATGGGGCAGGGGAAGGGGGAGATCCAAGAGGGTCTCTTCCTGGAGATCTTAGTGGCCCAGTACGCTAACATGCATAGGCCATCTCTGAGGGTAGAGGGTACGATCCAATTGATCTCAATGTTATCTACCTTTTGTGACTATCTCCCCTATTCTCAGCTGCAGAGGGTCCTGAGAGGTTGCTATCCAGCTGTGCACACCTAGAGAAACACTCATAGACAGAGGCTGATGTCCACCCTGGCGATGACAGGGGACACTGCTGGCTCTCCTTGCAGAAGGCCCCATTTGCGCGGCTGTTCCTCCTGGGGGTTGCTGTCATTTGGGTGACTCGGGTGTCTCCCAAAGCTTTCTATGTTGGAAGCTTGTATCTCAGGTGGCAGTGTTGAGTGATGAGATCTTTAAGAGGAAAAGCCCGGTGGCCGGTGACTGAATGGAGCTCTGGTGGACTCCACTTAGTTCCTGTGAGAAGGGATTGTTATAAAAGGCTCTCCCTTGCTTCCATGCCATGTGGCCGTCTTCTCCAGCTCACACATATTCTTGGTATGAGGCCGCCTGTTATGCTGCGATACAGCCAGAAGGCCCTCACTAGAGCTGAGCAGAAGGCAGCGCTGTGTTCTCAGACCTCTAAAACTGTCAGCTAAATCCACCTCTTTTCTTCACAAGTTATCCAGCCTTAGGCATTTTGTTCCAGTCGCAGAAAAAAGACTAACCCAGAAGTCTATCTGTCAGCTCCAGAAGCGAGCACAGAAGCCATACATGCCATTGACGAAATGATTGGTTTCAGGAAAGGCTTAGGGTCTGAACAGGGCTGCGGACATGCCATGGGACTTTGCAGCGAATTTTTGGATAAGAGACTGTTGGATTGGAAGACAGAGGGGATGTGACGCTGGGAACCGTGACAGATAGTGAAGCCTAAAGAGAAGTCAGAATGGAAGGGATCAGGGCTGAGTGGTGGAGTGCAACCAGGCCACTAAAAGATCAGCGTCAGTGCTGGGTGGAAATTGGAGTCAGAAAAGGGTCCAGCGTGGAGACTGGGAGAAAGTGACCGGAACAGTTGCTTAGATTAGAGAGGAGGGAGGGAGAGAGGGAGGGAGAGATGGGTCAGAGGACAACTTGTGGGAGTTAGTTCCCTCCTCCCACCAAATGGGTTCTAGGGACCAAACTCAGGTTGTCAGGCTTGGTGGCCAGTGTCTTCACCCGTGGAGCCTTCTCAGCAGCCCTCAAGGCTGGTTCATGACATGCCTCAGTGCAATGCTGAGCAAAATATTAACTTAAGGTCACAGGAGAGCGTTAGCTCGGACATAGTTAGGGGGTGTCTCAGTCAGGTTCTAATCACTGTTACAGAAGAGCAAACAGTTAACTTCCAAAGGGGAAAAGGAGAATGATTGGCTTACAGTTTTTGCAGATTCCGGTCAAAGACAGGGTGGAACAATTGTTTCCAGTCTCTGGTGGAAGATCTAGATGACACTGGCCCAGGACTATGGGATAAAATGACCCACTCACCTCATGGTCAAGAAACAAGAGAGTAAGTGGATAAGCTGGAGTCCCCAAGTCACCTCACAAGACGACTCACTAGTGACCTTGGGGGCCTCTTACAGGGCCCATTCTGAAAGTCCTACAGCCTGGGGACAGGCCTCTAACACACAGATCCCATGACATATGTTATGTCAGACAGTATCCAAAGTATATCACAAGAGCAGTGGCTCAGGGCAGGTATGAACCATCCATGGCCAAGTCTCAACCCCAGGTCTGGGGCAAGAAGGCGAGCCTCCCAGGAAGGAAGAGCAAGCTTAAGGTAGGAATGGACGGAAGCAGTCAAAGCATTAGTAATGACAGCCAATGATGGTGACTCCAGGTGAGAGCTTGCACAGTTGGGCTCTGTTCTATGCACCGCCTGTGTGTAACTCCTTACAAAGATTCTCTGAGGAAGAGAAGGAGAAACTGAGCGGTTAGTCGTTTGCCTGGGGTCATACAGATGGTAAAGAACGGGGCTAGAAATCAAACGTGATTTGAATTCAAACTCTGGTTCCAGTGTGCATAAGTCTAACCTGTAACTTCTACTAAAGACATCAATACATAAAACTTTTGGGTCAGTTTTGCTGTGGAGGAGAGAGAGTGATGGCCCAATATAACGAGTGGGGGATGTGGTATGCAGGAGGGCTTGTTCTGCCATGGGGGGACTTGAATGTCTAAGTGTCATTAGGGGGAGGAGATAAAGACAGGAGGGAGGCGGCACAACGCAGGGTGAGTGGTTCTGAGCAGGTGGGAGAGCAGGGGCTGTGAAGCCCAAGGGGCTGGGAGGAAGGACCCGTCTGTGGTATGGGGGGATGAATGTGGTAGAGAGGCAGGTTGTAGGCCGGCTTCTTTTCTGATGACTCCCATTTCTCCGTGAAGTGGGGAGTGAGGTCATCAGGCAAGGAGAGAGGGATGGAGGCATCGCAGAGGTTTGAGGAGCTGGGGACATTTGAGCAGAAGAGGCAGTTGATGGGGAAGTCAGTGATTGTGAAATTGTATGTTTTTATGTAGTGTGCAGAAAGTAGGGTGTCAGGGTCACTCAGGACAGAGGTGAGAGTCAGAGGAGAAGACATGAGTATTGATAAGATGCTTGACCGCGGACAGTACTCAATGAAAGAAAGAGAGTCAATGGACCCAGAGAATGCAAAAGAGGTGGACAGGTCTTGGTCCTGATGCAAACTTGTAGGGATGGAGAGGTGGTGACAGGCATCATGATTCTGGTGTGGAGAGAGCAGCTTAGGGTAATAGCAAGGCTTGGGATGAGAGAGGGAGTGCATGGCTGGTGTGGGGGGATGGTTTAGCAAAATCATTGGAAATGGGATCAAGGACCTGGGAAGTTTAGGTGTTGTGTGGGTGGTTCTTGCAGGTGCTGAATTCACCCAGGGGGGAAGGGAAGACCTGAGCCAGGTACCAAGCCTCCAGTAACTGGATTGAAGGGGTTGGTCAGGATGGCAGCATGCACGTGCCCATCTACAGTGAGGTCGAGGAGAGGAGCAGGGCTGAGTGACTTGGCTTTCCCCGGGGCACCAGGTCTTGAGACACAAGAAGAGAATAGCATGGAGAAACAGATGGTTTGGGGACATGGGGAGGAGAGAAGGAAGAGTGAAAGGCACCATAAGGGTGGGGGCACCAGGAAGCTAATGGTCTAGGGACCATTTGGTCACTGACACAGGGTCATAGAGGTTGAAGGTTGGAGCCGTTGTTGTCTGAAGGTGGTTGGTTCCAGGCTCCATTGCCAGTGGACATGGCTTAGCTTGGGGAAGAGCTGTCACTCAGTGTTTAGGTCCTTCAGTGGTTCTGTAGAAGCAAAGTGCTTCAGTCCTTTCTAGAACCCCACATCTCTACGGTGTTTAGCCCTGTTGGTATTTTGACACTAGATTAGTTTAAATCCTTGTTGGATGTGACACAAGCCTGTAATCCCAGCACCAGAGGCAGGTGGACGGCTGCAAATTTGGTCTACATAACAAGACCCCATGAAAAAACACAAAAGCAAACAGAGGCAGAAGAGTTTATACTTCAGTTAGATAATTCTGAATTTTAGCTCCGCCACAAAAGAGCTGTGGGATTCAGGCAGACTTTCTCTATCCGTCAAACCAGGAGGCAGAGGCAGGAAGAGTCAGAGCTGAGGTTAGCCTGGGCTGCACAGCAAGACCTGTCTCGAAACCAGAAAGAATGGGTGTAGTGTAACAACAGCTCCATCCTTAGATTATTGTGAAGATTGTTACGTGATACACAGTATCTGATACAAAGTGAGGGCTAAACAGTACGTTGTAAATTTACCGGGTTCTTACTGTGTGCCAGGCCCTCTTCTGAGACTGTCCACGTCAGGATTACGTCATTCTCTTAACAGCTGCCAAGTGGGAACTCGTACTCCATCATTCCCACTTATCTCGGGAACCTTTGTCCAGAGAGGCTAAGCGCTTTGCTCAAGAGGAACACCGTCAAGTATTGAAGTTGAGGTCAAACTCAGGTGGCCTGAGCTGGGTCCTCAGCCTCCACCGGCATGCCATATGGCTCTCACTATGCCGTGGATGTTAGTAATTAGTAACTATTATCACTAATCATCATATAATTTTTCATAAATTATATTGCCATGTTTGGTTAGCCTAGAGTCGGGCCTACATTAAGCAGGTAGCTGTATATGGGCTTAGACACTTCCTTAGCTTGCTTCCTCTGTCCCCTGGGCTGGGCCTGTCTGCCTCCCAGTGGTTCAAGCTGGGATGTCTGGCTCTCCAGGAACCATAGGCTGTCAGACTCAGGGCTTCTGTCCATCCAGAGCATCCAGGAGACACAATTTGGGGCAGGGCACTCACTGAGTCTCGCTTCCCCTTTTTTCTTCCTTTTGTCTTGTTCCTATAATGACCTCAGGGTCGCTTTGTGTTCCTGGGGGTCCTGGTAAGGCGGCTCTCTGGGTCACTCTTCCCAGCAGCCTATCCCTTCCCTTTCCTGGCTTCTTCTCTCTGGGTTCACAAACACCTGTCCCATAACCTGCTGAGGACCGGGGCTGGCAGATTGAAGAGAGCAAGCCTAGTGTGTAGGCCTTGAAGGCTCCACTTGTTCTGAGAGATTTCTTTGGTCTCCTTCTTAGAAAAATTGTTGCTGGGAGCCTTAACTCAAACTCTGGTGACTTGACAGGCCTTCTAGGCACAGCTCAGAGATGTTGAGGGTTTGGCTCTCGCTGGGTGACCATTGTGTGACTTTCGTGGGAAGACATAAGGAGAATCCGTTCACTCCAGCTAGGGGGACAGACCCCAAGCACGATGTCTAGCTTGGTGAAGGGGTGAGTCTACTGAGGTTGCTTATGGGTGACTCAAAGGCAGGTATATCACTGGGAAGTGCCCTGGACAACCTGTGGGCAGCCATACCATTGAATGTCCCTCCTGCATCATTGACGACTCACAAAAAGACGTGCCACTGAAGAATACCCTGGAGGGGGCTGTGAGTTTCCTCACTCCCTCCATGACAGAGCGGTAATAAGCTTGATCTTGTGAAAGTCTGGCTACAGACAAGCACAGCTCCTCTGATGCAAGGTGATGATGATCGTGCCCAACCTGGAAAAAAAATAACTTCACAACAGAGCCCTCCCTGGGACCCCTCACTAAAGTGAACCCCTGGAGGTCAGAGCCTATGTCAACCTCATTTTCCAACAGATCCAGTGTAGGGCTCTGAGTAGGGACCTTGTAAATATCTGTCATGTATCTGATTCTATTTTCTAGATTTCAGAAGACAGGAATTGAGCAGGGAATGATAAACTTGATAATAAAAACACTTGCAAATACATAGACAATAGTTACTATGTGCCCAGGATTGTTCTAAGTGTTTTACATGAATATTAATTCAATCCTCACAGCCTCAGCAGGTGGGTACCAGCATCATTCCCATTAATGGACGAGGGAGTTGATACCATGATATTAAGCAACTTGCTTGTTAGTTAGTACCAGGACTGGGATTTGAACCTCTATAGTGTAGTTTCAGGGTGGGTCCTTGATAAAGACTTGTTCTACATTTCTCATTCTGAACCCAGTCACCAGGGACAGAGGCACAAGCCCAACTTCTTCACCTGAATGGGAGGGGTTGATTCAGTGTTTGGGATATTATAGGACTACTTGGGGTTTAAGCCACTATAAGGTCCTGTTAAGTGGGATGGATAGCCTGTCTAAGTTCATACAACTTGAAGTGGTAATCTTGGTCTTGAAACCAAGACTTGACCAGTTCAACCGGCTAGCCAGTTGCCTTGAGAGCATATACTGACCATGATTCATATGGGTTCCACAAGTGCCCTGAGGGGAGTGACAGGCAGGCCCCTGATGGAGGATAGGCTGGGCCTTACCAGGGCTTGGGTCAGGGTTGGAGGGACTCTGGTTAAATGATATGTGAGTCCCTAGAGCTGGTGATATTTGGTTCCCTGCCCTCCTCTGGCCCTGCCTTGTCGTAAGGCTGTGTGGTCTTGGGGACTGGGCATCTCCCTGGGCCTCTGGCAGGGAGCGAGCAGTGCTTGAGGCAGGAGGCAGGCAGGCTCGTCACGGTCCCTGCCCATCTGGGGAGTGCTTGGTGCTGGCTGGAACTGAGCAGTGGACGGTGTTTGGGCTCAGAAGCACGAGCCCAGCTCGGAGGCTGCGAGGCAGAGCCGTGAACGCCAACAGTCTGGAGGCAGGCTCCGGAGGGAGACGGCTCGGGCCCATTTGCTGAGCTTGGTTCCCACGACAGCTCAGCAGACAGATGGACTTGGGAATCCCTGCCGCCTGGCCAGGAGGGTGTACACGTGAAAGGGAATGCAGGCACCCCCATAGGGAGGAATGGGTTGGATGTTTCTAGAGACACCAGGATAGGGGAACAAGGGTAGGTGTCATGGCCTGGGATGAAGTGTCAAAAAAGCATTGGTCACAGTGGGGATCTGGGTTAGAGTAGCCTCTGAACCTTGGCCAGGTACAACCTAGAACCTGACCCCAGGTTTTGCCTCGACTCCTCAGAATGACCCCTGAGCTGGAACTTAGATATGAGCCCTTACCCTGGTCTTGACTGAACAGATTGAGCCCTGACCCTGACTAATCTGAGCCCTGATCCCAATTGCCAACTGAACCCTGCTCACACCATCAGTCTTCTGGGCAAATCTGCTTCCTTATGTACTCTTCAGAAGGGTATCAGAACCTACTGCCCACAGTAGGCCCCAGGAGATGGGAGGTAAGGGGCGGGGTCCAGCCACATGGACAACTTCTGGATATCGTAGGAAGCAAGACAGCAATGATCCAGAACCATTGGCCACGAGGCAGCACAGTGGACTAGAGCTGCCCCAATTGCCTAGATGATGACCAGAGGCAGTCCCTGACTCCCATGGCAGGCCAAGGATGGAGCCCAGGAAGTGGGACTTCTGGGTCAGAGCTTGTGGGAAGCACCTGAGAAAGGAAGCAGGAAAGGCAGCCAGGGAGGGGCCAGTGTGGGTACGGCTTTGACTAGACAGGTAGAACTGGGCCAGAGGAGGAGCCACTCTGTTGGGACAGAGTGCCTGGGAACTCCGCCATGAGTGGGAACCAAGAAGGCCAGGCAGGTGGAAGCCTGTGAAGATGTGGAAGCAGCTCATGGTGGAAAGGGCCAGGGTGGGCTTCAGTGAGGGCCCTACCTCATCCTTAGAGCGGCTCAGGATGCAGAGGGCCCTTGATACCTTCTCTACCCATGTCCATGAGCCTCCCTTGGGAGTTGCTCTGGCTGCCAGAGTGATGGGAAACAACTGGGTACCAAGAACCCAGCTTCCTCTCCTTCAGGGGAGATGACCCTGAAGGATGTCTCTGCTATGTCCTAGATCACGGGCCAGTGAGCATTATCTGGAAACCTCTCAGGCTTTAATGATGACGTGATACCTGCTGCAGCTTATTTGATTCTTAAATGTTTGTCTTAGGGTCTGCTTCTGGGGATCTTAAGCTAAAACGGGGATCTCTTACACATGAAGAGATCGAGGTACCTGGAGGTCAGGGGCTTGCACTTGAACCTGCAGAAGAATCAGAATCACCCCCATGGTCTGCTGTGGTCCTATCTGGAGCCCCCCTCACTCCAGTTCTACCATCCCCCTGGGGGAGGATGTGCCTGCCTGTACAGATTGGGCCTCTTCAACATAGGCCCTGGAGCTGACACATCTTTGAAGGTGTCCATTCTCTATGAGGTGTGTGGGGTACCATGCATGTTGCTGTCCCTTCCTTGTTCTAGAACCCATATAATGACACGTTTAAGTGACCTGTCCATTTAGGGAATAATGGGACCAGTGTCTCCAAGGGAAGATCTTATCATATTATTCCTTGGGTCTTCTCTGGAATACCTATAGGCCGTGAATGACAATACCTCCCTTTGGGTAAACTCAGGCACGGGGAAGGAGACTTGTTCTAACCCGCACAGCTCATGCTTATCTCAGGGCTCTGTGAGCATCTGTGGGTATCAGGAAGGGAGGTTTTCTCTTGCTGGCTGTGGGGTGGGGGACATGAAAGACTTCATGGCTCTTATAGACTCTTCTGCTTGGTCACCTCATCACCACAGATCACCATGTTTATATTTGCTACATCACCATTCAAAATGATCTGGAAGTGTTATCTGAGCTAACTTTCATTTGATAGATGGGAAAAAAAAAACAACAAAGAACCAGAGAGGGGGGAGTTTCCCAAAGGTTATGGTGGTGAGTCAGACCAGGCAAACAGCAAGACCTCAGGCTCCCCCAAAGTCCCACTCAAAGGCGGGCAGTGTCTCCGCCATGCCAGCTCCCCTGAGCCAACTCTAGAGAGGACACCTGGCCCTGTGCCAGCCTTCCTTTGCCTCTCTGCCAATGAGTGGCTCTCTGGGTTCTGGCACTGTCAAAAAAAACCTCCTCCGCTGGTCTGCTCTCAGCAGAACACAGATTATCGCTCTTGTGCTAATTATTTTTATGATTAAAAGATGATAAATTATTAAACAAAGTCTGAAAAATGTGCCAAGATCTGCTCTGAGGCTGGGCCTGAGAAGTTGCCCCCTTGGCGTCCACATTAATTAATAAATGAGGCTCTCGGTGGAGAAGAGCCACAGCTGGCACATCTGGCAGCCAGGCAGGAGCTGGCGCAGGGCAGATGCTGGGGTGGTGGAAAGGAAGGGACTCCCTGGGAACACCCAGCTTGGCTGTGGGAACGAGTTCCCTTTTCTTCCACATTCCCAGCACAGGACTCAGGCAATGGTTACATGATACCAGCCTGGCCTGTGACCCCTGGAAGAGACATAGCATTTTCAGATGAAATCCCAACCCCAGTCCCTTCTACAATTAGGATAATCTCAAATGTCTATTGGAAGACAGGTGATCAGGTTCATGTTTCTGTCAGTTATATCTTTGGGCAACTCGGAGGTCATTAAATGAGACTCTAAACCTCTGTTTCTTTATCTGCGAAATGGGTAGATGACATTTCTGCTGAATAAAGAGCACCCATAGGTTTAGGGTTGTTGCTGTGGTGGTACAGTGCTTGCTTAACATTCATGAAGGCCTGGGTTGGAGTCTTAGCACTGTATTAATCAGGTGTAGCAGTTCTTGCCTATAATTCCAGCACTCAGGAAGTAGAGGCACGATTCAAGGCCGTTATCAGCTATATAGGGAGCTCAAGGCCAGTTGGGGCTACATGAGACTGTTTAAAACCAAACAAACAAAGCAAACAGACAGAGCCCAGCTCTCAGCAGACACACGTTAGTTCAGACAGCTTTGAAGTTGGACCTCTTGCTATTATGTAATGGTTTACTCTCAGACTTTGGCCAAGCAGCTTCTTGCTGAGCCTCACTTTTCTGATCCATAAAATGGGAACCCCAATTCCTAAGTATCAGGACTAGAGAAAAAAAATACACCTGAAGTATGCATGGAAGCAATTTCATTGCATAGCTCCAAGGTGCTGAAGTTTGAGCAAATGAGTTTCTCTGTGACCCTATGGGCCACTTTGTCACCGCCTCTTCTGCTGGGTTTCTTCCTGCTCTAAAGACTCATGCACTGTATGGACTCAGGTTCCAGTGTCTCACCCCCCGTACCTGTCTTCACTCCTGTCTGTATGGTGGTGACACCACACCCCATCCATAACTCTCTTCCCTCACTTGATGTTCCTCTGTGCGGTTGCCCTCCCAAACTGTCCCCGTGGGTAGACATCTAGGGGATAGCTCAAATCTCCTGTGTCTAATATCACAGCCCAATGGGATCCTCATCCTCAAACCTGCTCCGTTACAATCTGCCCCACCTCAGTGAATGGTAATGCCATAGTTCTGTGATCAGAAGAGTTCCTCATTCAGAACCCCTGATTTGGCTCACCATTCATATCAAATACTTGAACCTCCAGGAAATGTGATCAGCTTCCCCCATCCCAGACACACTGAGTGCTTGCCTATATCTCCCATCACCTCCTTTCGCCTTCCCCTGGCCTCTCACTGCCACCCACCATCTCCTGCCATCTTCTTACCCCATCCTAGGTAAGTCACTACCATGCCTCACTGGAGGTCTTATAGTAGCTTCCTTATTAGTGTCTCTCCTCTGGACAGAACTTGTCTCCAGTAGCCTGTGACCCCCAGGATGATTTCTTCAACTGCAAGTCAGTTGGCTCAGTCTTCTGTCTATTGTCCTTCAGCAATACCCTATCTCCCTGCAGGAGAGACGAAGTGTGGCTGTGGTCCCTGGCTCCCTGTGTGTGGCACCCGCCTTGGTGTTTCCTTGAGCATACTGCCTCTGGGGTCTTTGAGCTGGGTGTCACTCCTTTTACTATCCCTTCTCCCTCAGATCATCTCTGCTGAGTTCTAGCTTCTTCCTCCACAGCAGCTAACCCATCTTTCTGCACTTGCCCCTGGTTTCTGTTGTCTTCTCCTCTGCCCACGAAATCCCGAGGGTGCAGACTGTGGTCTGACCTACGCACTGTAGCATCCCCACAGCGTCCAGCACAGGGCCCGTGTGGAGCAGGGGCTGGACCCACAGAGAACCTGTTGGACACAGGGTCTGCCTCTGGGGATCTTGGAACTACGAGTCTGGTGGCCAGCCAGAAGAACAAGCTGACTGTTTCAAGTTAAAATGAGACCAGTTGGGGCTGGAGAGATGACTCAGAGGTTAAGAGCACCGGCTGCTCTCCCAGAGGTCCTGAGTTCAATTCCCAGCACCCATGTGGTGGCTCACAACCATCCGTAATGATGGCACCCTCTTCTGTATACATAATAAATAAACAAATCTAAAAAAAAAAATGAGACCAATTGAGAGAGGCAGGGAACACTTGATGGAGGAGATGATGGCTGAGCCACATTCTGAAAGTGCTGGACTCCTAGGATTGGGGAAAGGGGCGTTTAGGCAGAGGAGTGGACCTGCGTGAAGGCTTGGGAGCATCAGGACACATGCTGTGCAAAGGACAGCTTGTCAGAAACAGCTTGGGCTGGAGAGGTGGGAACCATAAGCTAACGAGAAAGCAGAAATCCAGGGAGTGGTGCCGATGGTAGACTTGGGAGGGAGGCCGCCATGGCTCTCTCAATTTTGCATGACCCTCTCCCCTCCGCACAAGCAGATGTGGCATATGCCCACCCTTGTGAGTCCCCAGAGGGGACAAAGTAATTTAATTGCCAGAAACAATATTAGCAAAATAACTGCAGTGTTTGAGTAAGTGTAGGAGGCACAAGTATTTTCCATACTGCTGAGAAACACTACCAATTAATGTGTGCCATGGCATGAAGAGCCTGGGGAAAGCACAGGCCTCTCATGATGGCAGCTATGAGACAATGCGTGGCACCCAGACCTCACTGTGCGTGGGGCTGTGCCTCAGTCCCTTCAGATACACGCTATATTGGCGAGGTATCCTTGTACCAACCCGTGAGCACCCTGGAGGCAAGCACACCCTTTCCCCATTGTACAGATGTGACAGCCAGTGTACAGAGAGATTAAGGAACTGGCCATCCAGCAAGAGGTAAGGGAAGGTTGAAACCCAGGAGGTCTATAAAGCACTGCCTTCCACCAGGAAATGGAGTGTGAAACGTGGAAGCCGGGTGGGAAACCGGGTGAGAAGCTGGGAAACCAGCCATGTAAAGTAGGAGGCTGTGGTTTGATTTATTCAGTGGTGAGACTTGCCCTGGCTGTGGTCCAGCATTCAGTGTCCCTCATGGCAGCATTTTAGACTAGAGACATGTCTTCCGTGGCCAGACTGACCATACTTCACTTTCCATTCTTGGAAAATCTCATTCTTCCAGGCCACAAACACCTTGTGACTATGTGACCATCTTAGGAACATCCCAGCTTTCCCAAAGGAATCAAACTCCCAGTCTCCCTCTGCCCTGGGTTCACCAGTCACCCCTCATAGCCTTTACTCCAGTGCTCTGGAAAAGGCTGAAACCAATGGGTTAACTTGCTTTCCCTATTAAATATTTACATAAACACGCTTGGGAAGGTGTGTGTAAGTTATCAATAATGCAAGGCCAGCCTAGGTTCGGTGAGAGCTAAGAGACCCAAATTGTATCATCATAATCCATTATTCACATATAATGCGTCTATTCTCCTCCATTAGCGCAGGCAGGAAATGCCCCTGAGTGCCGGGCAGGGCTTTGGAAAGCGCAATAAATGGCGGATAGACACATGGCGGGTGGGCGGCAGCTGTAGTTAAACAAGTGTAAATTAGTGCCCAGCCTGGCTCCTGCTGCATCCGGAGGGTGGGCACAGGCCAGTAGGGAGGGGGCTGCAGGATGCTGGGAGCTGGCTATCAATCCCCATAACTGTATCGCTGTGTCTGGAGTCTTGGAGGAGTCCTCTTGTTGACCACGTGGGAGACTCATCTTAATCTGGGTGAGAATCTCAGCTGTGAGGCTGAGTGGCAGCCTGGGGTGAGAAGGGGACTGCTCTGAAAGCTGTCCCACAGTGAGCCCTGGGTCCCATCTGCAAAACAGGAGAATCACCACCACCTTACAAGGTTACATGAAATAACAGGAGGATGGAGAAGCGGCCAGACCTGGCACCGAGGCAGCCCCTCAGAGACTGAAAGAGCACCCTGCTTGCTGCCAGGTAGTTTGTGAACTAAGGATCAAACATTGACATTTGGGACCCAGAGGGGTGGGTAGCAAAGGCAAGGCTGGGCAGAAGGACATACTGTTTTCATTTGCTCAGCTTGGCTTGGGGCTGACTAGGCTTCTACCTCACTGCCCATGCAGAGGTCAGTTCCCTGGGCTTTAGACTTTTAGATGCACACCCAAATAACGCTGCCCTCTCTCTCTCCTGGTGAGAGAGAGACCATATTCCCCTGGTGCTACACAGACGCACAGCCCTGCACACACACACACACACACACACACACACACACACACACACGCAGCATGCACACACTCAGGCACGCATGCAGCATGTATGCACGCACATACACACACACCACAGTCACATTCCACTTGGATAGCCCACAAAGCACAGGGTAGAAGGAAGGGGATCAGAAGTTTAGGGACATCCTGGTTGTTGCAAGTTGGACGCCAGCCTAGGATACTGTTTCAAAACAAAAGGGGTGGGGCTGGGGAATGTAGCTCAGTTGGTTGAGTGATTGCTGCCTGGCTCTGCTCTCCGTTTCTCTCTCTCTGTCTCTCTGTCTCTGTCTCTGTCTCTGTCTCTGTCTCTCTCTCTCTCTCTCTCTCTCTCACACACACACACACACACACACAAACCAAGTTCTCTGGTTCAAATCTTCTGTGCTCTGTTACCACAGGTCTGGTTGGATTTTTCCCTATCATATATGCTGTGCTGGGGCACACAGACCATGCACTAGGTGGACTGGGTTCTGAGCTCTATTCAGCTGTCACAGCAGAATTGGTTTAAATCTGAACACTGACATTAGCAGCTTTTACCTCATCCTTCTGTTGGCATGTGAACCCATTTTCCCAGGCTAGACCAGTTCTTTGCTGAAAGGTCATCATGTCCTTTGAGACATCTTCCTGCAAAGAAGCTTATCTGAAAGCCATTTCCCACTCTCTAATCTGTTTTTTTTTCTTTCTACCACACAGCACAACCTGACTCTTATTGTATACTAACTATTAGCTTACCTGTTCATTGTATATTTCCTTGATCTGTACATCAGATGGTAGGAGCCCAGATTCTATCTGTCCCATCACTGAGGTTCCCTGATTCTTGTGTGATGTGTATTATGGAATTAGTTCTTTCAGATTTAAATCTGACACACACATTGTGCACCTGCTGCATGCCTGTCCGTGTGCAGAAGGCTTTATACATGCTACTCATTAAACCAGCCCCACAATGATATCTGCTCACATATGAGGCCAGTAGATACTGCCAAGAAATTGCTATTATGTGGATGCTCCAAGTCCTCTCTCCTGCCTCTGTTGGGCCAAGGGGCAACTGAAGACCTACAAGCTAAGCAGTGGAATGATTTCATGTCCTGACATCAGTTCTCAAACTCAAGTGTTAGTTAGGCAAAAATGATTGTGCTGGGCAACATGCAAAGCAGCTCAGAGGCAATTGAAGTTGAACTCAATGTAACTTTTGTACCAATTTCAGAATCTACTGTGCATTGTAAAATTGTATTAGCTCTGTGCTTTTAGGCAAGATACTCATTCTGAGCCTCAACAGTGTAATAGCTACCTTGCAGAGTGTATGAGCTGTCTATGATCTGTACATGGCAGGCATGAAGTAAGCTTGAAGCCAAATTTGAGACCACAAGAAAGTGACTTAAACTCATGTGCCTCATTTTCTTCACCTGTTAAAGTGGGCTTTTGAATCAGGCTGAATCCTATTTGTAAAGTTCTGCGGTGAAGGAGGGACGTGTGCTGGACAGAGCTGTCCAAAGGTGAGTGTAGTGCTTGGAGGTGTGGTTTGGTACCTGGTAGATGTGGATGTCTTGGCACATGGAAGAATCACAGCACAGTTATGTCTGTGGTCAGTAGTTGGCAGATGGTCAAAGAAAAACTTTGAAGAGTTCACAGAACAGTCTTGATGGGAAGGTTTCTCTCTGTCTCTGTCTCTGTCTCTCTCTCTCTCTCTTGTGGTTTTTCTTTTTTCTTTTTCTTTTTCCTTTTTTTTTCAGACAGGGTTTCTCTGTGTAGCTTTGGAACCTGTCCTGGAACTCACTCTGTAGCCCAGGCTGGCCTCGAACTCACAGAGATCCACCTGCCTCTGCCTCCCGAGTGCTGGGATTAATGGCGTGTGCCACCACCGCCCGGCCTTTTGTGGTTTTTTGAGACAAGGTTTCTCTGTGTAATAGCCCTGGCTGTCCTGGCATCTGCTTTGTAGACCAGGCTGTCCTTGAACTCACAGAGATCCGCCCGCCTCTGCTGCCTAAGTGCTGGGATTAAAGGCATGTGTCACCACTGCCAGGCCAATGGAAAGGTTTCTAACAGGACCTGACCTACAGAATTCTCTGATTGTTCCTCAGCTATGCCTACTTTATCCATAACACACATTGTGCAGGATAGGTTCTTAGTTATAGACTGGTGTGTGTGCATGTGTGGGTAGGTGAATATGCCTACGTGTATACATGTAGAGGTCAGAGGTCAACAACAGATGTCTTCCTCTATTGCTCTCCACCTTATTTTTTGAGACAGTGTCTCTCATCGAACCTAGAGCACACCGACTGACTAGACTGGCTAGCCAGCAAGCCCCTAGGACCCTCCTGTTTCTGTCTCTCTCTGCCACGATTACAGACATATGCTACTGCGGTGGTTTTTTAATAGGTGTTGGGGATCTAAACCCAAGTTCTTATGCTTGCACAGCAGGGACTTTACCCACTGAGCCATCTCCCCAACCCAGCACTTAAACACGTATTCATTCATTTAACAAGAAGGCATTGAGTATTATCATACGCTAAACATTTGTAGTAGAGAAAACAAGTCAGACACAGTCCCTGCCCATATGGAGCACATAGGTTAGTGGCCGCAATGATTTTTTAAAAATCCCAACAGCAATATTAATGACAAGAATAATGGCTTCCATTTAAAAGGCACACTATAACGTGTCAGATTCTGGGCTTTGCACTTCACACATGGCACTTTACTGAATCTTCACAGCATACCTATTGGGTTAATATTAATATCCTTATTTTAGAGTTGAAGTGTCTGTCTTAGGGTTTTATTGCTGTGTAGAGACGCCATGACCACAGGGTTTTCTCATAGAAAATGTTTTCTTATAAAGGAAAACATTTAATTGGGGCTGGCTTAAAGATTGGAGGTTTGCTCCATTATCATCATGGTGGGAAGCATGATGGTGTGAAGGAAGACATGGTGCTGGAGAGGTAGCTGAGAGTTCTACATTCAGATCCAAAGGCAGCAGGAAGAGAGAGTGAGACACTGGGCCTTGGTTTGAGCATCTGAGACCCCAAAGCCTGCCCCCAGTGACACACTTCCTCCAGCAAGGCCACACTTAGTTCAATAAGGCGACAAGTCACAACAGTACCACTATCTATGGGCCTATGGTGACCAGTTTCGTTCAAACCAGTGCCTAAAGCTTGGAGAGAGTATGCAACTTCTTCATGGTCATAGAACTAATAAGTGGTGAACAAGAAACCAGAACCCAGATCCATCTGTTTCCACAGCCTCACTATCGCCTTTTTCTCAGAAGGAACTTTTGAGACTCCCTGGAGCCTTCCACAGGAAGGGAAGTGAGTGAGGGGAAGGGGTGAGTAGGTCCTGAAAGCCCCCTGTTCAGTCCTCCAGGGGTGGCGACCCTTTACTGCTGTGGATGACAGGGATACTGGTCATGGTGAGCAGCAATAAGTCTTAGCTCAGCACGAAGGTGCCAGTGAGTGTGAGGAAGGGCTGGCTTGAGGCTTGCCTGGGCGATGGCTTGAGCTGGCGTTGTGACATATTTACTGTCTGATTAATGGAGTCCTTTGGACCGTAGGCATAAGTGGCAGCTCTGAGGTTAAGGGCCTAGGGACCAGGAGAAATATGGGTTTCTCCAGGGGAAATGCGGATCCCAGACAAGATGCCTGCCTTGTAGTCCACTGAGGGTATGTGGAGCAGACAGATCGAAGTGTCCCTGGGGCCTGCTGGGGACAATGTGCTTGGTCTGGGAAAGGGCCAATCTGAGAGTGAAGGTGGGCAGAGAGAGGGAGAGAGTAAGTACAAACAGACTTGGAAGGATGGTTTGCTCAGGAGGCGAGAAACCAAAGTAGACCTGTCAGGACCCATAGCAGATGCACGCTGGGCTCATCAGCCTTCTGCTGCCTCTATGCTCCAGCAGATCATAAGACAATACATAGAAGAACTGGCTGCTTCATCCTGGAACTGCATACCCACCTGGCCCCAAGTTTGGAGAGGCCAGAGGAGGGTCTTCTCATAGGTAAGTCAGCAGCTGGGCTATACCCACAGGCCCAGTGTGGCCTCATCTGAGCCCATGTAAACTGAGAGCACAAGGCTGTGCTCCACTTCCATTTTCCCAGTTTTCCATGCCTGCCTCTGGTGTCTACCTTAATTGGAACTTCATGGTGAAGAGAACCCTGGGAAATGTAGTTTTTAACTTGGCTTAATGAGCCACTGTGTAATGTGGCCAAGTCCTAGACCTATGAGTCTCAGTTACTTTATCTGTAATGTGAGGAATAGAGTTCACAGCAAGCCCTATTTCAATGCTTAAAACAAATTGAAAAACAAAAAATCAAAAACCCCAAAATGTCCTAGCATAGTGGTGCTTAGTCTAGTTCCAGCACTGAGGAAGCAGAGGCAGGAGGATGATTGCAAGTTTGAGATCAAATTGATCTACAGAACAAGTTTGAGGCAAGCAAGATGTGGGTAGAGAGAGTCTGTATTATAAAAGTAATAAACAGCCAGGCGGTGGTGGCACACACCTTTAATCCTAGCACTCAGAAGGGCAGAGGCAGGAGGATCTCTGTGAATTTGAGGCCAGCCTGGTCTACAAAGTGAGTTCTGGGACAGCTAGAGCTGTTACACAGAGAAACCCTGTCTTGAAAAACCATAAATAAATAAGTAAATAAATATTAAAAATAAATAAATCACAACAACAACAACAAAAAAATCAAAACAAGAAAAAAGAACCTCACCAAATAAAAATTAAACAAACAAACAAAAGCAGCTTGCTATCACAACAACAACAAAAAAATATCAAACAGGAAAACAAGATGAAAAATCAAAAAAGAAGCAACAACAACAGAAGAGGCAAATAACCACGGTGACCTCCCTCCTCTCTCTCCTCTCCCTCCTCTCCCCTTTGTATGCAAATGGTGGACATGTGGTCTCCTTGAAATAAACCTGCAAGTGCCCAGGGCCCCCAGGACCACCACATGGATGTTGTCAGGACTAGGACAGGGCTCAGTGTGCTCAGCAGGCTTTCTAGCTCAAGGTCAGCTTTTCGAAAACTGCTGCCTGTCTGAGGTCAGGAGGATGATTGACCAAGGGTCTCTTCCTCTGGGAGCTGTCTAGACTGTGAGGGATCAGCCGATTAATGGTATGGAGACCTGGGGAGGCAGGGGGACAGATTCTGCTGAGAATCTGTTACTGAGGAATGAACTGAGGTGGTGGGGGCAGGACAGGCAGAGAGAGGGAAGAACTGCCATGCTGCCGTGTGCAGTAGGGTCCTGGGCGGGGACAGCCACAGTGATCTTCTGTGTGTAAGGCAAGTGGGGGAGGGGTGTGGCAAAGAGTTAGCTCGCTGTGGTGCTGGAACAGCAACCAGTGAGGCCCAAGACTACAAAACTGGGGGCAGAACCAAATGGGAGCCGCTGTCTACGCAGCGGGTGTTTCTCTAAGTGTTTCTGTGGGCTCCCCGGGGATTCCTGTCCTCATTTTCTGTCTATACTGCGTACTTCTGAACCTGCCTGGAGATCTGGGAGCACTCATCCTCATTTGCTGGTTCTTGAGCTCCAGGATGGACCTCTCTGATTAAGTCTGCTCAAGGAGAGTCCTCTGGTCTCTGGCTGTCAGGAAAGCCAGGTTTTTTGTTTTTTTTCTTTTTTAATCAGTGGCTAGGACCATCCAGGAGTATTTCCAGGTAGCTAAAGCTGACTGTCTGTCCCACACAAATCAGCAAAACTACGATGGATTTCCCTACACTTTGTGGAGATCTAACTTCGGGTCCTGAGAACTCATCAGCCAAACCCCCTCCATCTTCTGCCACATTGTTACCATTTTCCTCTTCCCAGAACTCCTGGCCCATTCCCATCTCTCCCAGGTCCTCAGGAAACTCCAAATTCTAAGCTCCATTCAATCCTTTCTTGGCGTTAGTATACCTTTCCAGGCCCATTAGATACCAAACAGGACTGGTGCCCCTTTTCTCTCTGAAGGCTATTGTGTAGCTACTTCCTCTGAATTGAAGCATTCCCTCCTGAAGGGAGGGACTCTCCGAAGACTCAGGAAGTTCCTGAAACTTACAGGCTCAACAAAATCTGGCTCCAGCTTTATAAAAGAAAGAAAAAATGCTGGACAGGGGAGGCTTTCAGTAGTACTTCCTCCAAGTTATAGGAGTGCTAGGGATACAGTTTTCATGAGTCAGAGAGACTAGGCTGGAGTAGGCTTTCTGGTGACACAGACGCCTTTGACTTACTTAACCTTTTTTCCCCCCCTGGAACTGGAGTTACAGACAGCTGTGAGATGTTGGGAATTGAACCCAGGTCCTTGGGAAGAACAGCGAGTGCTCCTAACTGCTGAGCCATCTCTCCAATTCCCACAAATGCCTTTCAATCATCTGTGCTCCTGGAAGTAACCCCTCACCTGTGCTCCTCTAAATAATCCCATAAACACATTGGTTCATAAGCTATACTTGGGTGGGGTTGTTTCTTCAGTTGGTTCTTGGTGCCCTGTGTAGGGTGAGCAGACATTTGCTCATGTCTCCACAGGAAAAGGATCATACAAAAATACCCAGCCTCATATGGAATAACTTTGTGTAGATTTATTTTTCTTCCTGCTACACAAGTTGTAATCACCAGATGGGTCTGTGAATAGTAAGTGTGATAACTGAGATACTTACACCAGTACAGGAAACCCTTACAGGTCACATATTGAGATTTTGTGCTGACAGTGCTGGGAGTTCTGTAGACACATTGATCACGTGTCTGGATATGTACGTGGTGGCACAGTCATATATATGCCTTGATAAACACGGGATATACCGTAATTCCCAGCAGTAGAGGGAGAAGTGAAATCATCCTCAGAATATGTAGATAATACACTTGTATATGCTGACCTAGGAAGATATGCACAACATTGTTAACTGAAAATTGCAAATAGATTATGTGTATATGTATACTCCCCACAAATACATTTGTGTGTGTGTGTGTGTGTGTGTGTGTGTGTATGTATGTATGAGAGAGAGAGAGACAGGATCTCTCCATGTAGCCCTGGCTATCTTGGAACTCCCTATGTAGACCAGACTGGTCTCAACCTGAGTACTAGGATTAAAGGCATATGCTACCAGGCCAGGCTCATATATACATTTTTTTCCAGGTCAGGTTCTCACTGTAGCTCAGCCTGGATTTACATTCAAGTTCTTTTTTTCTTTTTCTTTTTCTTTTTGTGTTTGGAGACAGGGTTTCTTTGTGTAGCCCTAGCTGTCCTGGAACTCACAGAGATCTGCCTGCCTCTGCTTTTGGAGTGCTGGGATTAAAAGTGTGCACCAGCTAATTTCAAGATCTTCTACCTCAGCCTTCTGAATACTGGGATTGCAGGTTTGTGCCACTATGCCCAGTGAGACATAATTTAAAAAGCGTTAAAGTCTATATACATATGTGTGTGTGTGTGTGTTTCTGAGTATGTGTGTGTTTACAGATATAGAAAGATCTCCAGAAGGACAAACTTTAAACGGTTAGTGGTAGCAATCTTAGGGATACATGTCTATACAGAGAGGGAACATGTTCCTTATATTCCTAAGCTTGCATTTCTTACCATGAGCACGTTTGGTTTATCGAAATTTTTACATCTATGACTTCTACAAAGAATGTTTAGCATGCAATGCCAAGGACAAATGGTAGGATTTGAAGTGTTACACACAGTGGTCATGACTTGGCAGAAGCAGGAAGCCAGTGAGGGAGCATCCTAGGAGAAGAGACCGGAAGCCACAGCAGGTGCCCAGGGAGAATTCTCTCACCTCTTCCAGAAGGCTGGGGCGTCTCAAATTCCTCCTAGTGCGTCCTTCATCCCAGCCCAGCCCACGTTCCCATCATTTAGAAGTGGCAGTGGGTATCAACTATTCAATTATTTTCAAATAGTTGAGCCAGGGTCTGGATAGAATAAATCACACTGATGCCAATTTCCAGGGAAGTCCTTTCATATTTTATGACTCACTCCCCACCTTTCCCCTGCTTGCCTTGTGCTCCTGTTAATGAACCAGGAGACTGCGAACGCCGCTCGGACGTCCCCACTGCTAAACCCCACGTGGAGATGCGGCTGCAGAAAGCACTGGTAGTTCTGGGTTTTTCCTTTCCCCCTTCACTAGCCTGGGGAAATTGATATGCAGGCAGGATTATGCTTTGTTTAAAGCTCAGCTCTGGTTCCTGAATGAATACATTATCCAAATCGGCGCACGCGGTTGAGATTCTGCAAAGCTCGCTTGTGTCACTTGTGGCTTGCCAATGAGATGTCCAGCCAGGTCTCTGGCAGCATAAATGCCCTGGAAGAGAGAGAATAACAGTAGAAACCCACCCAGGAGGTGCACTGCGGGAGTCAATCATTTATGTGGCTAAGGACGGGAGGTTGGTCCTGCCAAGTACCTCTTACTGTATATACCACCTGACCACTGATGGGCCACCAGTGCCCAGTCAGGGGACAAACTCTGCTTCTGTCCTCTTTCCTGTCCCTTTAAACTTAAGATTTGTATGAAGAACAGATTGAATGGGAACATGGAAAACAGAGCCCCCAATGCCCTGCTCCATTTCTTTCTCTTTGCGAGCTGATTGTTAAAGAATTAGGTCCATTTTTGAATGTGGAGCTGTGGAAGCACAAGAGACTGAGCTAGGCTTAACCGTGTGGCTTCTGATGCCTCCAGGCATCCTGTATCTTGTCCGTCAGGAGGGCATCCAGGGAACCACTCATTGGTGACAATTTGGGAGTCACTGAGGTTTGTCCCACTTGCTCTTTAAATGTTAGAGTTTTAATGATTTAGGAACCAAAAGAATAACTAAGGAGCCCAGCAGTCATTATCTCAAATAATGAGACTTTTTAATGCAAAATCAATGTTTGTTATAATGAAAATAGATTCCTGGGCTCCTGCAGGGCCAAATGTACAAATCTTTTTCTGCTGTTAAATAAAATGTGACGGCTCATTTTCAGGATGGGGGTGAGCATTTTTATTCAAGAGTAAAAATAAAATGTCAGAACTTATTTACTTTTATTAAGTGCTCATTCTCAATCAGATGCTCTGATCAATATCTAATTGGAGGTGAGGAAACGGAAAATGATTTTCGTGCCAACTTGAGAGGAAGGAAGGAAGGGAGGAAGGAACCGAGAAGGAAAAGAATACAGAGAAAGCCACTTAGTGTATTTTTAGTTATAATATTAGCAAAGATGTATCAAGTGGGCGCTTCATGCCCAGGCTGAGTGCTAGACCCGAGTTGTGTCTCAACACAGCAGTCACATGTTTGGTGACCCTTGTGAGGTCAGCCCATCAGTGGTCTCTTTGCAGGTCACAAAGCTGAGGTTTCTAGAAGATAATTGTCAGAGTTTCCAGTGAGACAACACCAAATGTGTCTGGCCACCCAATCCTAGGTCTTGACCCACCTGTCCATTCCCACCCACATCTGACATTTGCATTTTATTTTAAAAAATATTTACTTATTTATTTATACAAGTACCATGGAGTTCATATGGAAGTCACATGACAACTGTGGTAGTCAGTTCTCTCCTTCCATCATGTGGATCTTGGGGGTGACTTGGTGGCAGGTGCCTTCACCCACTGAGTCATCTTTATTATTATTATTATTATTATTATTTTAGTGTTTGGCCATTTGAAGTAGGGTCTCTTGCTTATTCCAGGCTGACTTCAAACTTGGGATCCTTCTGCCTCAGCATCTCAAATCCAGAGATTACATGCCCAGCCCTTATGCTTTCTTTGAACTAGTTTTGTGTGTGTGTGTGTGTGTGTGTGTGAGTTGAGGCAGGGCATCTCTGCCTGAGGCACAGTGCACTCCAGCTTAGCTTCCCTGAGACCTTCTGGCTGATTCTCCCTATCTCCACCTCCCATCTTCCATCTTTACTTCATTTCCATAGGAATGCTGGGATTGCAGATACTTATCACTCGCCGGCTTTCCGGCCTTTTACCTGTGTTCTGGGGATGGGACTCAGGTCATCAGGCTCCTTTATCCACTGAGCCATCTCCCTGGTCCTGTTTTACGTTTTAACAAGTCATGAGGCAAGCTTTACCAATAGCAAACGTTTTACTCTTTTTGGTCTGGTTTATTTGGTCTGTTTTACTGACACAAGGGCTTAGGTAGCACAGGCTAGCCTCAAATGTGTTATGAGTCCAGGATGAGTTCCTGACTCTCTTGCCTCTACCTCCCAAGTGCTGGCATTACAGGCATGTACCACCATGCCTCGCTTAAATGTTTTACTCTTATTATTAGCATCAAAACCATAAACTTGAACTGGTTTTAGAGGATAAAACCTTCTTCAAATACACTGTATACTTCTCAGTTATGGCAAACAATGCCCACATACCCCCAGCTTGCAATGGCTTGACTATATTTTTTAACTTCCCAGTGCTGCAAGAGTGATACATTTCCAGTATAAATCATACTTTGGATTTTGCGTTCCTATCTTTTCCTGGGCTGGTGACACATAGTTACTTATTCTGTCATGATGCAGGGTGCTTTGACTCCTGGTTGTCCCTGGGATGATGGGATAATGAGTCCCACTCTTCAGTGTGCTGTAGTAAATGACACTCAGTGGGTTATGTTAAATATGGTGATGATTTGTGTTCTAGTTTGCTTCCTGTGGCTGTGATAAAACGTCATGAGCAAAAACAGCTTGGGGAGGAAGGGGTTAATTTCATCTGACAGGTTCCAGTCCATCACTGAAGTCAAGGCAGGAACTCAAGACAGGAGCTGAAGCAGAAACCCACGAAGGAATACTGCCTCCTGGTTTGCTCACCATACTTGTTCAGTCTGCTTTCTTTCTTTTTTTAATTTTAATTTTTATTCTGTGTGCATTGGTGTTCTGCCTGCATGTAAGTCTGTGTGAGGGTGTTGAATCCTGGAGTTACAGACAGTTGTGAGCTGCCCTGTGGGTGGTGGGGATTGAACCCAGGTCCTCTGGAAGAGAAGCCAGTGCTCTTAACCACTAAGCCGTCTCTCCAGCCCTCAGCCTGCTTTCTTAGACAGCTAGGACTACCAGCCCAGGGATGGCATCACCTACAATGGGCTGGGCTCTCCTACATCAACTATTAATTGAGAAAATGCCCCATAGAAATGCCCGCAGGTCAACCTGATGGAGGCGATGTTTCCTCTTCTGAGGAGGCTCTGGTTTGTATCCAGTTGACAAAAACTAACCAGTTCACTTTGCAACATTCTCAGTTTATGATGGACTTACTGGGGTGTAACTTTACCAAAGGTAGAGAAACCATCATACGTGGAACTCATTTCTCCGATGGAATGGATCTGTAGTCTAACAGGAAGGACCAAAGGTTAGAAGTGAGCTGAAATTCTAGCCTTTTGCTGGCTCCTGAGTGCCTTCTACACCGTCTAAGACACTGGATCTTGTGATGATCTTAAATGATTTGATTTGAAATGACATCAGTTTAAGGAAGAGGCTTTGTGTAAGTATGAAGGCCAGAAGACAGTCCTGGGTGTTGTTCCTTAGGTAATATTCACCCTATTTCTTAGCCTTTTTTTTTTTTTAAGATTTATTTATTTATTATGTATACAGTATTCTGTCTCCGTGTTTTGCCTGCACACCAGAAGAGGGCTTCAGATCTTATTGTAGATGGTTGTGAGCCTCCATGTGGGTGCTGGGGATTGAACTTAGGTCCTCTGGAAGAGCAGTCAATGTTCTTAACCTCTGAGCCATCTCTCCAGCCTCTACCTTATTTCTTATTTCTCATTTGCCTGCAGCAAATCCTGTCTCCACTACCCTGGTGCTGGGAATACAAATGCATACCACCATGCTGCCCTTTTTATTTGGGTTATGGATCTTGAATTCCAGTCTTCATGTTTTTAAGACAAATAATTTCAATTTTATTTTCCAGACAGAGTTTCTCTGTGTAACAACTCTGTCTGTCCTGGAACTCACTTTGTAGACCAGGTTGACCTCGAACTCACAGAGATCTGCCTGCCTCTGTCTCCCGAGTGCTGGGATTAAAGGCGTGCACCACCACTGCATGACTCGACAAATACTTTTCTGACTGAGCTCTCTCCCAGTCCCAGGAAGGACCTTTGAAACACCAGAGTTAGCTGCACAATGGCTGGATTGCCTCAGGAAAGCCAGAACACCCTCCCTGGAGGTGTTCAACCATGACCAGAGAAGGAGGTGACATGGATAATGAGGGTTCAGATCAGCCATCTTTTAAGGAGGTCAGAGCCTAGGTCAGTATTTGTCATACATCACATCTGTGCTGGCTAGTTTTATGTCAATTTGACACAAGCTAGAGTCATCAGAGCGGAGGGAGCCTCAACTGAGAAAATGCTTCCATGAGATCCAGCTGTAGGGCATTTTCTTAATTAGTGATTAATGGGAGAAAGCCCAGCCCATTGTGGATGGTGCCATCCCTGGGCATAAGAAGGCTAACTGAGCAAGCCATGAGGAGCAAGCAGTAAATATTACTCCTCTTTGGCTTCTGCATCAGCTCCCGCCTCCAGGCTCCTGCCTTGACTTCCCTCAGCGATGGACTGTCACTTGAAAGTGTAAGCTGAAATAAACCCTTGCCTCCTCAAGCTACACAATAGAAACCCTAAGACACCACCATCCTACCTCCTGGCACCCCAGGAGATCATTTCTATTATTATTGGCATCTGCATTTAGCAGAGAAAGAAACCCAGGCTTTTATTTATGAAGCTGCTTACCTAAGGTCGTAAGTGAACAGTGGAGCACGATTTGGCACCAAGAAGCCTAAATCTAAATCCCAGGTGTTAACCCTGTTTACCATGCCTGTTATGTCAGCAAGCCCCATTCATTCACCTTCACCTGCAACCCCACCTCACATCAGCAAGACCCATTCACCTTCACCTGCAACCCCACCTCAAACTCAATTCCTTGTCACCTCCATGACTACAACTCTGAGTCCAGATTCTTCCAAGAATCTTTGAATTAGTTTCTCCCACATTTATTCTTGCTTCTCTACCCCCTCTGTACCCCAATTTCTTCTAAAAATAACAATCTGTGATTCTTTAAAAAAATCAGCTCTATTGAGATACAATTTACATACAATAAAATTCTCAGAGTTTTAAAGGTACAATTCAGTGAGTTTTGACAAATGCAAACAGTCAGGTTCACTGCTGCAGTTGATATATATATATATATATATATATATATATATATATATATATAGAGAGAGAGAGAGAGTGTGTGTGTGTGTGTTTAATAAACTTTAAATCAAATCATGCCACTCTTCTGCCCAACTCATTCAAAGGGCTTCATCCCATCTCTCTTAAGTGACGGTCAACATTCTAAGGGTGTCTCCCAGGGTCATGACAAAAGAGAGGCTGTTGTGGTTTGCAAAATGCTTTCATTTTCTCCCTACGGCACAAAGGAAGACTCTAAATGTGGTCCTTATGTATAGGTAAGGGCATGTGACTAGTTCTGGACATCAGAAGTGGGTAGCAGCGATGTCTATACCTTCCTGGGCCTACATCCCTAGAAAAATGCTTGGTGTTTCTCTCCTGTTTGATTCAAAGTCCCCAGGGAGCATCTAAGCCTGAAAGATCTGAGAGCTACTTAGAAGAATTGGACTTCAATAGAGTAAGAGATGGACATCCTTGAACCCTATGATTCTGAAATTTTAGAGGAATGGGTAACATTGCAGCTAACGTTAAAACCTGGCCCGGCCCACCCTGGTCCATAGTTTGGACCACATCCTCCTCTGCCCAGCCCTACACCCTCTCTGCAACACTCCTTCCCATATTCTTCAAATGTCCAGATGTGGCCGTGCCTCTGCCATTGTGCTTGGTGCTTGTGGCAAGTTCAATGTGAGGCCCTCCATGCCACAAGATCTCCCTG
Organism: Peromyscus nudipes; assembly: GCA_902168325.1. Taxonomy (NCBI): domain Eukaryota; kingdom Metazoa; phylum Chordata; class Mammalia; order Rodentia; family Cricetidae; genus Peromyscus; species Peromyscus nudipes. The sequence goes on along the minus strand of CABHPH010152098.1, from coordinate 5,014 downwards.
TTCTAGTTCCAGGCACCTGTGGATATTACCCATGACCATGGAAGAGACTTTGCAGGTATGGTTAAGTTAGGGATTTTGAGATGGGGCCATGATTCTAGATGAGCTGAATAGTCAATGTCATCACAAGTGTCTTCATAGGAAAGAGGAAGGAGATTTGACAAAAGAGAAGGCTTGTGACATTGGAGACCAAAGTTGTGATGGTAGAGTCTAGGACTAAGGAATGTCAAGCAGGAGGTGCAGTTTCCCCTGTGCGGTCTCCAGGACGGGTCAGATGGCTAGACCCTGATTCTACCATTGAGAGACTCTGGCCCACAGAACTGCAAGAGCGCTGCTTGAAGTCACTGCATTTGGGCTCATTTCTTCCACAGCAGCAACATGAAACTCACTGAGGGCTCCCTTTGTCTGAACTGCTCCTCCCCGATAACTGAGTGACTGTCCCTTACCTCCGCTATCTTTGACTTGTCACCTTTTTAATGAGGCTTTCTCTAAGTGCCTCATTAAGGAGAGAAAGAACGCTGGGGCTCCTCCTCCCTGGTCTCTGATTTTCTGGTCTCCAGAG
>CABHPH010152097.1:6201-18143 GCA_902168325.1 Peromyscus nudipes | reverse complement strand
AATGGATCTCAGCTGAACTGCTGCTAAAAGCCTAAAAGCTTAAAAAAGCCTCTGGTTCCTGGTCCTCAATGCCTTATATACCTTTCTGCTTCCTGCCATCACTTCCAGGAATTAAAGGTGTGTGTAGCCATGCCTGGCTGTGTGACCTTGAACTCATAGAGGTCCACATGGATCTCTGCCTCCGGAATGCTAGGATTAAAGGCGTGTGCTACCACTGCCTATCCTCTATGTTTAATATAGTGGCTGTTCTATTCTCTGACCCCTAGATTCATTTATTTGGATGCACAATATGTCAACCTCACTTGGGTCCTCATACTTGCCCAACAAGCACTTTACCCACTGAGCAGTGGCTCCAGTTCCTCAATGTTTTTAAATCATCAAACTGAAAGCATTTGGAAAACAAAAAAATATAAAGTAGGAAAAATTGAAAGTATATCATAAAAGGTACTCTCGTATAGATGCATATTTATTTGATAAATTTCCTTTCTGACCTTTTCACAAATTTAATTATTGTTTTATGTTGTATGACTGAGTTTCCTGAGTACATTGTTGGAGCAAGAGGGAAGTGTTGTGTAGCGTTCATAGATGTCTATGAAGTAGCAGTTTTCCACTGATGAGAGTTAGATCTTGTTTGTTGTCAGGAGGAGAAGGAGGAAGTGGAGGAATAAGAGGAGGAAGAGGAAGAGGGAAGCAGCAGCTGCTGCTCCAGACTGGAGAAGGTGGCATAGACCTGATTCTCTGCCCTCCTCCCTGCCATGTACAAATTAACACAAGAAAGAAGCTGGGTTTTCAAAAGTAGTAGGGAGACACAGAACTGCAGAGAGACATTGGGAAAAGAAGGCCAGTACCATTGTGGGTCATCTCATGTGGCCTCACCCAACAAAGGCATTTTCTGACCTCTGAACTGGCAGCAAGGCAACCTCCTGCCCTAGATCAAATAGGAGGAAGCTAACCAACAGAGCTTAACTGACACTTCTGTAACATGCCACCTAAATCAGAATAGCACCCTGTCAAGAATTCATGGGATAGTTGCTAAGATGAAGCAGGCATTGGTCTATAGACATTTAAGACAAGTATATTCATGAAGTGAGATCTCTAACCACAACGGAGTTGGAACCATAGTGGAGTTTGACGAGGAATCCATAACAGGGCAGTTGGGAGAATCTCCTCATGAAACTACATACTCTTAAATTACACAAGGGTCAAAGAGATGGACTTAGGGGAAATAAAAATGCATAGAAAGGAGTGTAAACAAGGATGTATCTATCAGAAGATGTGGGATGCAAGTAAATCAGTTTTGAGGGTGAATTTTGTAGCAATTAAGTCCTCATATTAAAAATGAAGAGAGGTCTCAATAGCTGTCCCCCAACTCAAAAATTTTGAGAGGACTGGAGGTATAGCTTAGTTGGCAGAGTCCTCTCTGCTGTGCCTGAAGTCAAGCATGGCTGCACACGCTTGCAATGCTAACACTCCTAAGGTGGGAGCAGGAGGATCTGGAGTTCAAGGTCATACTGGCTATGTCTCAAAAAAGTTATTAAAGAAATTATGGAGGAAAGGAGCTATAGAATGTAGCTTAATGATAGACCTCTTAAGTGGTATGCAGGATTCCATTCTCTGCATTGTCCCCTCTACCCTAAAATACACACACACACACACACACACACACACACACACACACACACACACACAGAGTGTTGAGGTGGAGGAGCAAAATAAGCCCAAAGCAAATTAGAAAAAATAAAAATCAGAAGTCATTGCAATTGAAAACAATAGAGAAAAATTAGTGAAGCAAAAATCTGGTTCTTTGAAAATATAATCAGTTGACAAACCTCAAGCAAAATTGAGAAAGAAAAAAATGGAAGACATATAATACTAATGTCAAGAATGTAATGAGACAATACTACAGACCCTGAAGCCATCGAGAGAATAATATAGAAGAATTTCACACTCGTAAATCTGCAAAATAAGAAGTAATAAAATCAATTTGTCAAAATTAAATCCACAGGGAGTACAAGCCTTGCCGGGGAATCTGAGTAAGAAAATGGACTGTGCCTATGTCACATCCTGGTCACCGTTGGAGTATAGTTATGCGAGATAAAAATTGCTAAGGGTAACTGAGTAAAGGATACCCTGGATCTCACATCTTTCCTTGTAGCTGTGTGAGTATACAATTATCAAAATAAAAATTTCAGTTACAGGGAGGCTTACAAGGTGTTGCTTCAGGGGCTGAGCCTGTGTCCTCATTCCTGCATCTGAGCCTTCATGCTGTTCTGAGGATTGCATTGCTGGTGCTTTGATGTGATTCTATATAATCCCAGTGCACATAAATTGAAATGTGCGTTTCTGTATGAACAGCCAGCCCTCTCTCTGTTGTCAGGTCACACATCCTTTCTTCAACCAACCGTGGATTGAAAATATACAGAGAAAATATCTGTATTGAACATAAGCCAACTTTGTCTCCTTATTTTTCTCTAACCTTTATAATTTAACACATTTTACATGGAATTTACATTGTATTTGGTATCATAGTTAATAAAAAATTATTTAAAATAAAGTGAGTGTATACTAATTATATGCAAATTCTATATCTTTTTTTTAATGAGGAATTTGCCTATTTCTAGATTAGGAATCCAAGTAAGGATGGGCTCTGTCACCAATGACTCATGAATCTCTTTCTTCCCCGCACCCTCTTCCGCCTTCCCTCCTTACATTGAAATTACATAAATATATGCATAAGGAAAAATATATAATATATAAAGAGAAGTATTTTTCTTTTTTTATTGCCAAAATCAATATCAAAGGTTTTTTTTTTTTTCCCTGATTTTCAAGGGGAAAAAATTCTTGTTTCTCTCACATGGTGTGAAAGTTTCATCAAATATTAATGTTTGAAATTACCTAAGTATCATAAGCTAGACATGTCCTGTTAGGTGGGACTGCACTGAAGTGGGTAATATGGCCGCCATAGCAGACATTGTGCGTTTTATAGAAATGGGAATCTCATATGCCATCTCTTTCCATATAACCACAGGAATTGCTTTGGCAAAATGGAGGTTTCTTTGTGAGGATGTTGAAGTTGGGCATTGGGTTAAAAGAATTCCTAGAAAGGACAGAAGATTGCCACTGCTTGGAGCTGAGATGTGCTCTCTTTATTTCTGTCTCTCATATTTTATTCTTCCAGAGTTTTTGGCTTTTGCTCTATGTGCTGCCTGCAGTGGGATCATTAGTGATCTCCAGGGTCTTAATAGGCCTCAGTAAGGAGGAAGGGAAGATAGGGTTAACTATTGCTGTGAAGAAACACCATGACCAAAAGCAAGTTTGAGAGGAAAGGGGTTATAAAGCCTTACACTTCGGCATTGCTGCTCATCACTGAAGGAAGTCAGGACAGGAACTCAAGCAGGGCAGGAACCTGGAGGCAGGAGCTGATGCAGAGGTCATGGAGGGGTGCTGCTTACTGGCTTGCTCCTTGTGGCTTGCTCAGTCTGCTTTGCTATAGAAACCAGGACCACCAGTCCAGGGGTGGCAACACTCACAGTGGCCTAGGCCCTCTACCATCAATCACTAATTAAAAATGCCCTACCACTAGATCTTATAGAGGCATTTTCTCAATTGAGGTTCCCTCTTTTCAGATTTTCTAGCTGTGTCAAGTTGTCATAAAACTAGCCATCATGGGGACCCTCTCTACTCTAGGCTGTGGGCAAAGGACAGTGGCTGCACCCAAAAGAGCCCATGGACCCAGGGCAGAGAGTGCTCCTGGATAGGGTAGGGGAAGGAGTGGGGCGTTTATGTGCTACTTAGTAACTGTTCTGAGCTGTCTGTAGTCATCCCCACTGTTAAATCATGAAGATGTTTGTGATTTCTAAGGTATACCTGTGATAACTTTTGATTTCAGAAGACTTTCTTCCTTCATAATGACGATCCACTTGTTAGACATTATCAAAAATTATTCATGCTAGGCCTGATGTGTCATGCCTGTAATCCCAGCACCCACAAGGTAGAGGCAGGAGGGTGCTGGGAGTTTGCAAGCAGTCTTGGCTACTTTGTAAGTTCAAAGTCAGCCTTAGCTATAGATTGTTATCTTAAACAAACAAACAAAAGGCCCCAGACAAACAATGTTTGAGAAGAAACATTTAAATAAGCAGTAACTTTTGTATGCTATAAATATGTATCTTACTAAATAAAAATGTACTCCACTCCAAGTTCATTCATTTTTTTCCCTACCCGATTCAAGGTAATTACTGAGATTGAAAGAAGCCTTTGACAATGGGCATTAGAAGGTATAGCTGAATGTTTTAAAGTTTCCAGGTGCTTACGGAATATAATTTTTTACTACTTAAAGCATGAAAGTAGAAGGAAAATCGAAAGCAAGCATGCTCCTGTCAAAAGCACTTTCCTTGGAGCTGTTTGTAACTCAGACGGTGAGCCTAGCTATGACAAATGTTTTTATTATTGTAAAAGCAATGAGTACACCTGGAAACACAGCCCCAGTGTAGCCGAGTGACCCTCACAGGGATTTTAGAATTGAGTCACTTGCTGAAATGCTGTCTGGCTTTATAGCTCACCGCCACAGGAAGCTTCCGGGTGAACAAAGGCACAGTCTCTGTGAAATAGTTGCTGTGAGTGTTGTCCACTCTGTTACCCATCATGGATTCTGGGAAGATCCACAGGGAGCGGGCTTAGGTCCATCTCTAGGAAAAAAGACCTTTATTGTCAAAGAATTTTTATGTTTTTTTCCTTCCTTTTTTTTTTTTTTTTTTGGTCTTATAATGAAAAAAAAGTGTGTTTTAAGTTTTGATTTAGTGCCAGGACACGTATGCATTCAGCTCTATGCCCAGATGTCCTCACTCATCCAGACTCTTCTACCCATCAAGTGTCCTGCCTTTGCCCAAAGTGTGCTCAGCTCACTGCGTGTCCGCTTAGAATTAATTCCTAAACATTTGAACTTCACAGTACAAAGGAAGACGACACTACCTTTTTTTTTCTTTTGAAACAAACACCCAAACAAAACCAAGTGCAAGTGAACTTAGTATCAGCGACCAGCAGGAGACTTCACAGGGGCCAGGGTTATGTTTCCTTAACCTCACTCTCCCCAGCTCCTGGGACACTGTTCCACACTCAATAAATGTTTCCAGGTGATTGATGTAGAACGAACTTAAAAAGTCCCGAGCTCTCAGAACTTGGAAGACCTGGGGACGACTGGTATCGGCAGAAGAGAGAAATGGACAGCCCCAGGAGACTAGGGAGGACTTGCACAGTAGCCTGCCACTGCCTGGCTTTGAAGTCTGCCGTTTTATCTTCAAAAACTCATTCAGGGGCTGAATTTGCCTTCATACTAAGAATGTTTGTTTTATCACAAAATTATTTTAAATGGTATTCATCATAACATAATATGCTTCTTCAGAATGTGCGGAAGGCCTCCAGCTAGCAGATCCCTGGGGGGCCTTGTTTTGCTTTTGAGAAACACAAGTGTCCAACTAATTACCTTCTGTGGAAGCACCGTGTATATGTGGCTGACATCCAAATACATGCTACCCCTCCTCACCACTTCTCTTCCCCCCCTCTCTTCCCTGTCTCTCCTCTCCTCTCCCCTCCCTCTTCTTGCCTCCCTCCTTCTTCTTCCCCATCCTTGTCCTTTTCCTTCTTTTTTGTCTTTTTCTTTTTTCCATCCATGGAGATTGGAGCAGGACCTGTGTACTCTGGGCATGCACCCTACCACCTAGCTATATTCCCACCCATCATGCTTGAATTCACCTTTAAAAAAAATGCTTTAAAAAGCTACTCTATTCTTACTGTTTACCTGGGATGTGTGGGGAGGATGGTTCCTGAGTCTTCCTTGGCCTCCTTTTTTCTTGTTATACTTTGTATCCAGTATATTTGGAAAATCACTTGTGTCCGGAGGGGTGTCCTGAATTCTGTCACTTTTTACCCACCGCTACTAAAACTTAACTGGTTGTATGCATTGGCCTTTAAAATGATGTTCTTACATCAGGCCTGGTCCCTGAGCACACATCCTCCATCTCTGTCTGAGTCCTCATCGGCCCATGGCCCTTACGCTGCTCTCCTCTTCTACCCTGTGTGACCTCCTTACTGCTGATCCATCTGCCTGAGCTGCTGTGGCTTCAGGGTGGATATTTCTTTCTCCCCTCTTCCAGAATAGATCTTCCTTCCCTTTGGAACTTGCTAGCTCCTTTGGTTCCCTGATGGATTTTCATCCCAACTCCCATTTTCAGAGATGTCTTCTCCATTCACCCTAGCCAAACTTTCAGACCCCAGCCCCTGTCCCAAGTCAACTGCTTTTCCTAATTTGTTTCTTTTCTTCTGCATACCTATAATGTTTCATATGTCTAAAATGGCTCCCTGTCCTCAGCCATCACTGTATCTGTAAGTATGGTGAGAGGGTGCTAGAAGCCTTCCTAGCACACAGCATACACACCCATGGGTCTTTGTTTTATTAGTATCATCTCTTTTCTATTCCCCACACTCTTCTTGGAGCCACCCCTGCCATGCCCTCATCTTCATGTCTACTTCTAGGCTTCATGATGGTCCACCAACTCCGTGTCAAAATACCACTCCCCTGAAGGTCTGGCTGCCATGTTGCTTACGATGGAGCCTTGTAAAGACAAGATGCTGTCTCCCCTAGAGTCACTTACTCTTCCATAGTGCTGCTGTGTCCACCTGTGAGCGTGGTGAGCATGGCTGGCGGTGGGAATGTTGCAGGACTAATTTCAAGAAGATTAATGCTAACCAGGATGTTTGGTAATTAGTTCTCTAAGTGGTAGTGACTATCATGTATTAAAAAGCGCTCAGTCAATCATTTCTGAATCAATCCTGGGTCCCCACATTTGAATTTTCATGTTTTCGGTGGTTTGACTTTTTGCCTCTCTGTGCTGGTTACACTTGGCTCTCACATTTGCTCCCTGAAGCTTCAAGAGATACTATCAGATGCCACACTACAAAAAGCCTGTGTTCCCCTCCACAATATATTGTCTCTAACAAGCAGGCTGAGTAAGTCTTTCTGGCTATGGATTATTTATAGGGTTGTAAGTTATGAATATTTTATATTCCTTTCAAAGTTTTCTTTTTAAATTCACATTTCCTTCATTGTCTTGTTAAAATAAAGTGGGTAGATTAACAAACACAGTCGTGAGGGAAAGTATGGTTTATCCACAGTGAACATCTCAGGTGTGTGCTGTCACCAGCCTGAAGGTCTGTGCATGGGCTCCAGTTAGGACAGAATAGAACACTTTGTGTCTACCGTGTGCTGCTGAGAGCCAACATTCACCTGTCGGTTACGATGGACTGTTTTGGAATCTGCGTAGCACTCTTGTGAAAAGTCATTCCAAGTGGAGTCAGGCTCCACTGCCAACCATTCAGAACGCACTTTGTACTTGCCAAAAATAACCTGCTAACCCACTTTGACACCATACCTTTAAAAGGGCAGAGGTTTTCCCCTACCCTTTTCTGTTCATCACAGGAAATGCTCAGCCATATCATTTTTAAATGTAAAAATTGGTGTCAAAATCCAGTCCTGGCCAAGACAGTGACTAGCTAACCCACGTTAACTTTGGGGAACGTGTAAGAGCTAGAAGGAGATGTGTTGCTAAGAACTAAGGGCGACACCATCAGGACCCCTGGGCCGCTGTAGGCCGCTGGAGCTTCTGTGGACAGAGAAGATGACACTCGCAGCCTGAGGAGGGCAGCCAGGGGCAACCTGAGAGTCTGGGGAAAAGCTTTCTGAAAGCAGGTTTTAAATGTTGTGCTAAGATGTACATAGTACGAAAATTTTCATGTTCGCCCTTTTTCAATCCATGGTTCAGTAGCAATAAGGATTTCACACCTTTGTCTTGCTACAGTCTTGAAGCATGTTTCTAGCTGGGGTGCACAGGTCTCCCCAGCTGTACAAACCTTATAAAGCTCCCCTCATAACACTGTGTAGAGGAACGGGGGTGTGTCTCAGTTGATAGAGTGCTTGCCTAGTGTGCAGGAAGACCTTGGGTTCCAACCCCAGCACCGTGTTAACAAGTGGTGTTGATACACCCCTGTAACCAAGCAACTGGATAGTAGAGGCAGAGTGTGAGGTGTTTAAGGTTAGCCTCAGCTACAACAAGGATTGTGTGGAAATATGCTGGGAGAAAACACTCTGGTGTGGCGGGGATGCATAATGAGCTACAGGAGAGGTAGCACTATTAGGAAAGATGTCTCTGACCAAAGGAAAGAGAGAACACATGCAAAGGACCCCAGAACCGAAACACTGGACTCTCTCAGCGTCAGTCCATGCAAGGGAAGTCACTGGGACTTGAGCAGAAGGCAAGTCCACATACCAAAGATGGGCTCTCTGGGCAGGCTTGGGGATTCAAGTAAACTGAAAGTGTACCTTCTAAACCCACAGAAGAAACCTGGTGCATGGATAAGAAATAGAAACAAGGTAGAAAACAGAAAGAAAATGAATGGAAAATTTTAAAAAAAAAGTCTGCAAAGTCCTAATATTGCAGCGATAACAATATATAATTATTGAGTTATTTATTTTTAGGAATCATTCTCAGTGTGAAAAATAAGATGTAAAGTAAGTTATAAAAAGAAGTTGAAAAATGAAAGGTTGAAGATAAATGGAACAGAAGCCTGTTGTGGTACATACGTTTAACCCCATCATCCAGGAGGCAGAACCAGGTGGATCTCTGTGAGTTTGAGTCTAGCCTGGTCAATACAAGGTGTTCTTGGACAGCTGGGGCAACATAACAATACCTTGTCTCAAAAAAATTTAAAAAAGGAAAAATAAATTAAACAAATATGAACCAATAAGCAGTAGAGATGTCAATATATAATCCTGGACAAATAGAAATATTATATATTCATAAAGGAACATTAAGGCAAGATGTGTCTAATAGAAACATAGGTACCAGTCAGTACACACCGGTACACACCCAGGACTCTGGAGGCTAAGGCAGGAGAGTGATAGTCCTTGTTTCAAAACCAAAGAAAGAAAAGAGATATTATCTATAATATAGCCAGAAAAATACAGCAGCAACAATTCTGGACCTTCATGGATATAGTCAGCTCTGTCTGAAGATTTCCTAACACCTTCCTCTAAAATCACAAATATGGCACCCCAAGTAAGAGGTGAGGAGAAAACAAACAGCATGATTAATAAGCTTTGAACTATTCTAAAAATTTCAAGAACTGCATATTTAGCAAACAAAATATTTAGGTACACTACTTTTAATATTGGTACCCAGCAAGTATACTGGTACCAGCCACCATTGATTCTTGTGGACAGTGAGTCTAGATTTTACTGCCGAAGAGTGTAACATTGTGACTCAGCTATCTAAAGATGGGAGGTTTAGAGAGTGGGTTTGGGGTGGAATATAGTGTTAAGATCACACCCTGTAATTACCTTCTAATTATTATAGTTGAGAGCACAGGACGTTGCTACTGCTGTCACTTTCGTTACCAAGTGTTTTTCACTCCTCTCCCCAGAAGTTGAATAACTACATGCTGGAGTCCAAATTTCAACCACACAAACACATGTGTGTCTCTCGGCTTGCTTTCCACCATCCACTGGAGTAGGAAAATGGCCTTCACTCTGTCGGTCTGACCGACAGGCAGGGCGGAGGCAGGACTGGCCTAGCGGGTCTCTCCCTGTGGCTGAGCCTGATGGTGAATGTTAATGGCCCAGACCTCCCCATTCCACTGGAGAGAAGCACACTGAGCCGGGATCCTTGTCAAAGCAGGAACTCTCTTTATTGCATCAGGAGTGAACTTATACAGGTTGTGGTGAAGGGGTGGGGTGGGGTGAGGATAGCGGGCCAATGAGATGATGCCATCTCAGCAGCTACTAGGCAGAGGCAATTCTAGGTCAGGTAGAGCTGAGTCACTCATATGTGGAAGTCATGTCCAAAGACAGGTCGCCAAACTCGAGCTAGGCTCGGGAAGTTACACTGAGCCTCACACCCGGGCCTTCTGGGGCCCAACATCACTCTATCTCCATCTTCCAGCTCCATGGAGAATACATTCAATTGATAGATCCTAAAGTGTATCTGGAACCTTAGCTACAAAGGAACTTGGAAAGTGTAGTTTTTTCTTATTTAGAAATAGTCAATGGAAGTAGAGACGAATGGAGTCTGAGGGATTCATCTGAAGTGTCTACTCCCTATTGTTGTTTATCTCTACTGCTGCATTCTGTAGCATCTACTTATCTAACCAGTGTTCTACAGGAAGAAGTAACAAGCCTAATTGTTGACAGGCAATGATAATTGTTTATTGATGATATGGTTATAATAATCAACATAGTTGAACAACCGACCAGTAGAACTAACCAGTATGATACCATTTGCTTCATTCTCAATTCATGAGAATCAATGTCAGGGCTTATTGGTACAACAATTGCCTATCTGGTTCAGCCCTCAGTTCTACCAAAAAGCAAAGCGTAAGTTGAAAGTTGGGAGCTAGAGAGAAGGCCCAGCAGGTAAGAAGGCTAGGTTTTCTTCCAGAGGACCATAGTCTGGTTCCCAGTGTCTATGTTTGGTTGCACACAAATTATAAAAGCTCCAGGAGATCTGATGCCCTTTTCTGGTCTCCATGGATACCTACACAAAGGGCACACACAGACACACAGAATTAAAATTTTAAGAATAATGTTATTTCTAAATTTTTAAAATGTAATAAAACACTACTCAGTGGCAACGAAAACTATATTGTATCGATGAACTACAGTGTACAAATCTTAGAAAGCTAAAATTCTGATCAAAGATAAAGATTTAATGAATAGAGACCTGTTATTATTCTCTTGGGAATTGTGTTAAAAAGTCACGATTTCCTTTTAAATCAATCTTTAAAATTCAATCTCAAACTTTTAACTCTCTTTTTTAAGAACTCAATAAACTTGTGAAAAGCACAAAATCATGGGGAAACTGATTGATTTGCTATCAGAATCACAGATGTCCACACACAGAATGCATCTGTGACAGATGGTGAGATGACTGAGTCTGTCCAGTACTCTATGAGACAGGCTGGAGAGATGGCTCAGCAGGTAAGCGCACTTGTTGATCCTGCAGAGGAACCAGGTACAGTTCCCAGCACTCACAGGGTGGTTCACAACCATCCATAAGTCCAGTTTCAAGGGATCCAGCACCCTCTTCTGACCTCCACAGGTACCAGGCATGCATGTGGTGCATACATACATGCAAACAAGACATACATGTAAAATAAATCTTTAAAAATAAAATACCAGCTGGATCAAGAACAGAGAGGGAGAACAAGGAAAAAGAGACCATGATAAATGAAGACCCCATGGGAATAGGAAGAAGCAAAGTGCTAGAGAGGTCCCCGGAAATCCACAAAGATACCTTCACAACTGCCACAGACTACTGTCAATGGTTGAGAGAAAGCCCGAACTGACCTACTCTGGTGATAGGAAGGCCAAACATCCCAACTGTTGTGCTAGAAATCTCATTCAATGACTGATGGAAGCAGGTTCAGAGATCCACGGCCATGGTGGAGCTCCAGGAATCCAATTGGTGAGAAAGAGGGGGGACTGTATGAGCGAGAATTGTTGAGACCAAGATTGGAAAAAGCACAGGGACAAATAGCAAAACCAGTGGAAACCTATGAACTATGAACCAATAGCTGAGGAGCCCCCAACTGGATCAGGCCCTCTGGATAAGTGAGACAGTTGATTAGCTTGAACTGTTTGGGAGGTACCCAGGCAGTGGGACTGAGACCTGTCCTTAGTGCATGAGCTGGCTGTTTGGAACCTGGGAACAGGACCTGTCCTTAGTGCATGAGCTGCTGTTTGGAACCTGGGAACAGGACCTGTCCTTAGTGCATGAGCTGGCTGTTTGGAACCTGGGAACAGGACCTGTCCTTAGTGCATGAGCTGGCTGTTTGGAACCTGGGAACAGAACCTGTCCTTAGTGCATGAGCTGCTGTTTGGAACCTGGGGCCTATGC
>CABHPH010152096.1:0-29781 GCA_902168325.1 Peromyscus nudipes | reverse complement strand
CTGAGAAAGAGACCTACTTCCTGTGTGTCTGTCTTTTTATTGACTTTTTGTTCTGCCTTCTCATTGGTTGTAAACCCAACCACATGACCTCCTCGTCACTGCCTGTCTATACAGACCTCCAGGTCTCTATGTTTGGTATTGAGATTAAAGGCGTGTGTCTCCATGCTGGCTATATCCTTGAACACACAGAGATCTGCCTGTCATGTGAACAGGATTAAGGGCGTGTGCTACCACTGCCAGACTTCTGCTAAATGGCTTGCTATTATCTCTGACCCCCAGGCAACTTTATTTATTAACATACAAATAAAATCACATTTCAGCACAAATAAAATATCACCATACTCTTCTTCTCAAGTTTCAGAGATCACTGTAGGAGAAGGGGCAGAAAGTTTGTAAAAGTCAGAGGCAGAGAATGGCTATATGAAAACACTATCTTCTGGATACAATGGGCACCACATACATGAGGTCACAGCAGTGGTGACAGAATACACAAAAATATGTACAAGTTCAAGCCAGACCAAAGTTCAACATGGAGAAGGGAGGTAGACAGGAAGTTCTTCACCTAGCTGAGGAGCTATTGACAAATGATAGCTTCTCTGAGAGGGAGAGTCAGTTTTCTTTAAGATGCAATCTCTGGTATATCCACTACTCCAGTCTAGGGTCACACATCCAAGAACATATGGGCAGTACAGATGGGTATCAATGGATGTGAAGAAAAATACAAGAGTACACAAAATTATGTGGGTAAGTAATGGAGGTGGGTCTGGGAGACAGTGGAGGAAGGTATAAATATTGTCAAAACACATCATTCTAATTTCTCAATGGACTATTAATTTTTAAAGTTTAGATGGAAAATAGCCATTTATAATTTGTTTTTGAATATTAACATGCACACTACCATTTCTATAGGACATAGCATTTTAAGATCTTATATACTTTTAGAGATTGTAATGTTGTTATTTCACCTAGTATTGGGTAATTAATAATAAAGCAATTGATGGTTATATGTTAGAATCAGTATGTGTATATTAGGAATAAGAGACCTTGGAGACAGAGCAGAACAGTGTCATAGTCAATTCTTCCTGTTTCGTCAGTATGTTAGTTACTTTTATTATAACTGTGAACAGACACCAGGCAAAGGAACTGAAAGGAGGCAGGGCTTATTTGGGCTCACTGTAGGAAGGGATATACTCCATCACAGAGGGGAAGATACAGCGGCAGGTTGCTGTTTGGCAGTGGGAGTTTCTGACTAGAACTCCTTGCCTCTTCACATCTTGGTGAACAGGAAGCAGAAAGTGGGTTAACAAGTAGGCTGACTTATAAATTCCAAGACCCACCCTTAGTGATCCACTTTGTCCAGTGAGACTCTATCACCAAATACATTCTTCAAGCTTCATAAAAATCTAAAATGCTCACAACACTGGTTGCTTTTAGGAAATATGTTTGAAAGGCTATGAGTTTGGCTATGTATTATGTTGCATAGATCAGAAAAAAATGTTTTCCATTCTTCAGTAGGTAGGTGTTGAGTTGTTTTCAATCTATAGTCAACTAATACATGTGCATTAGTACTTCAATATTCTTAAAAAATAAATGTATGTTTGTATTTCTGCTGCCTAACTACTAAAGAGACTTTAGGTCATAATGATTTGTGTTCACATTGAAACTGCCACATTTTTTCCCCTTGTTTATATTACCTTGTGTTTCCACTTACTGTTCAGGAGCTCCAATATTCCACATGTCCATCATTCTTATTAGTATTATTCTTTAATTTTAGACATTTGAGTTGCTTTATTCTAGAATATCATTGTCATAGTTTAAAATTCTCTATTGATTGATGACAATAATTTTCACACTAATTTATTGTTAACTTTTTTTGAGACAGGGTTTCTCTGTGTAGCCCTCACTGTCCTGGAACTCGCTCTGTAGACTAGGCTGGCCCTGAACTCACAGAGATCTGCCTGCCTCTGCCACCTGAGTGCTGGGATTAAAGGTGTGCACCACCAGTACCCAGCTAATATTTTTCTTTTGATGAAGTGTATGACAATACTTTATTTATTTTCAATAAGTTTAACTTTTTATTACAGAATTATAAACATTCTCCATATATTCCATTAAATAGCATTTGACAGATATTCATTTTTATACAAGTTATTTATTATTTTTTGGTCCAGTAAACAAATCAGAATAATAAATGTGTTTATATTAGTTTTTACTAAATAGTAAATACTAAAATGTGTCATGTCTTAGTTTCCTTGTGCCCAACATTTTCTCTAAATGTTTCCTTGTTTTTCATGAGTTTGACAGTTGATGATTACTGATCGTGTGTTTTGTAGAATGTCTCTCAATTGGTCAATTGGGACTTATTTGGTGTGTGTGTGTGTGTGTGTGTGCGTGTGTGTGTGTGTTGTGCTGCCCGTGACTACAGTGGAAGTGTGTATCCTATGGAAGAACATCACAGATGTGAAATGCCTTCCATTACAGCATGTGACAGGGTGTCAAATGCGTTATGGCTGGTGAGCACAACTGCAGTCCCTGTTTCTGTCAGGTTTCCCCGCTGCAAACCTAGTCTATTCTCTGTGAGCCCATTCTCAATAGAGGAAGAATCGAGCTTGAAGAAGAATATCAAAAATATATCTGTTAATATGATGTTTCACCATAAAAATTAACACATATAAAGCATGATTCCTTGGGCCATGCAAGTATCTTATTTTCTTGAAAAGTTTTGTCCATTAATTTTAGTAAATTAGTGAAATTTTTGTGCAGTATTTACTACTTTGGGGTTCTTCTAATTGAATTTTTAAAAGAAATCTTCAGTTTTTTTTAAATACATGTATTGTGTGTGTTTGTTGTGGGCCTATGCACATGAGTGCAGGTGCCCCTAAAGACAAGACGATGACGCTATATTCCATGTTGCTGTTGGTTATGAGCGGCCAGACTTTGTTTAGGGGAATTTAACCTGAGTTATCTGTCAGTGCAGTAGACATTCTTAACTACTGAGCCATTTCTTCAGCTTAGGGCTCTTATAATCTTGCTTTTCTATTACTCTTGATTTTAATACTTACCATTTTGAATTCTCCATGAGGAAGATCTGTCTTTTCTTATTTATTTGATTACAGGATTAAATTCTTTTTTTAATATATAATAAATATTTTTTAGGCTCTGAGAACTAAACTTAAATGGAAAAAACAAAAAAATTTAATTCTGACTTCTGCTGTTCACCATGCATGCATGAGAGAACATTGTATAATGAGGTATAACTTGTGAAATTTTAGAAACATAGATATTGCCTCCTGAATACATTCTAGTAAAATAAGGTAAAATATACTTGCTGGTGATCTTGGGGTTTGAAGATTCGACATTAGAAAAATATTGTTTGTTTGTTTTTTTAATTAGATAAACAATAGTTTAAACTTGGGCCAATTCCAGAGTTCAGGTCTACACTTTACAGATAGTAGACTTAGAGGAGGTTTAGATAACTCAGCCGTGTGAAGTCACATGCCCAGCTGGGACCAGAATCTAGACACTAATATTAGTGATCTGTGTCCTCTAGTGCTTCTCCCCTCACACACAAAAAGAAATAAAAATGAGATAAAACTATGATTAGACTATCCTTTAAGTGTTTTTATAGATAATACAATGTTAAAATGCCTATATTAAATATTTTGTGAATAGAAAAATCTATTCTATTTGGCCTTTATAAAAGAAAATAGCATTAAAGGAAATAATGACTCTGACTATCACTTATTTTGGCTATTGTCAGGAGAGATGAACCAGCGGCAGCATTACAGTTAAGACTAATGAAAACCATTCCTGGTGAAGTGCTTGGGGAGTGAGAGAATAAACTGAACAAAAAAGTAAAAATTAACAAGAAATGAGACCAATCTTTCACAGCATCATGAAAGTTCAAAAGATACAGGTATGGTTCTCCGGAAACCATGGAATTGCTTCCAAGATAATAATCGGGTTAGTGAGAGACATTAGAGAACTGCTCGTCACAAAACAAGCTCGGGAAGAACGATGAGCCTCTGAAGGCTGCGACCATGGACAAACAGCTGGAGAGTCAAGCTTCTGTCCCTTGTCCCTCATCTGACGTGGATACAGGCTAAACTCTGATCCTGAAACAGACCGCTGGCCACAGCAGACACCTGAGTGCTGTCCAAGGATTGCTCACACCACTTGCTTTTTACAGGAAAAGGTGTATGTGTGGGAGGGAGGGGAAGTGAGGATGAAAAGTCTATCATTAAATATTCTATCTCTTGATTATTTTTTTACTTGACTCATTGATCCATACTCCTTCAATGAAAGAGATCAGCTAAATGCCTGCTTCTGACAAAAATATAATTCTGTAAATTATCACAAGGAAAGACTGTCTTGATCATTTCATTTTTCTATTTTTATACATTTCTTTGTCATATGATAATCTACGTTGACTCTCCTCTTACACTCAAATGGAAACTTTCAATCTGGAGTTATAAATCCGGGGTTTTGTTACATCCTGTAAATCCTGGGATATAAGATAGTTTCATTATTAAAGTGAAACACCAATGCTGAGCTAGTGGTGTTTATTTATTTAATATCCCGACTACAGTTTCTCCTCCCTCCTCTCCTCCCAGTCCCTTCCCACAACCTCCTCTCTGTCTCCCCACCCATTCCTCTTCCTCCTCCATTACTCTTCAGAAAATGGCAGGCCTCCCATCAACAAAAACTGGTATATTAAGTTGTAGTTAGACTAAGCACCTCCCCATGTGTTAAGGATGGGCAAGGTAACCCAGTATAAGGAGTAGGGTCCCAAAAGCCAGTAAAAGAGTCAGAGCCCCTGCTACCATGGTTGGGAGTCTCACAAGAAGACCAAGACACACAACTGTCACATATATGCAGAAGGCCTAGGTCAGTCCCATGCAGGCTCCCTGGTTGTGGGTTCAGTCTCTATGAGCTCCTATGAGTCCAGGTTAGTTGACTGTGTAAGTTTTCTTGTGATGTCATTGACCCCTTTGGCTCCTACAATAATCCTTCCTCCCTTTGCTCCACATAGTCTAGTGGTTTCTTACTTCATCTGGAAACATTGTTTTCTAAGTGACATTGAAAGGCATTGTCTTGGCATGTCTGACTTAGTTAAATTATGATTTTTTATATTTTATATCTATAAAATGGTTTGCATGTTTTCTTACCATTAAACTTTTAAAACATTTAAAAAAATTTATTGAGTGAATATTTTATTTCTTTTTTTTAATTATTGAAAATGAATTTTTCTCTCATACAATACATTCTGACCACACTTTCCTCTCCCTCCACTCCTTCCAGCTCCCCACCACCACCACCCGACCTCCTTTCCCCCTCCAAATCTACTCCTTCTCTGTTTCCCTTCAGATAAGAGCAGGCTTCCAAGAGGCAACAGCCAAACACGACAAAACAAGATACAATAAGATAAGGCAAAAACCTTCATATTGAGGCTGGACAAGGCAACCCAATAGAAAAGATTCCCAAAAGAGTCAGAGACACACTTGTTCCCACTGTTAGGAGTAAAGGACACAAATGACAGTTCATGCTGGCAAGGATGTGGAACAAGGGAAACACTCATCCATTGCTTGTGGGAGTGCAAACTTGTAAAGCCACTATGGAAATCAGCATGGTGGTTACTCAGAAAATTTGGAATCGATCTACCTCAAGACCCAGCTATACAATTTCTAGGCTTATACCCAAAGGACCCTCCATCCTACCACAAGGACACTTGCTTTACTGTGCTCATAGCTGCTTTATTCATAAAAGCCAGAAACTGGAAACAACTTAGATGTGCCTCATCCAAAAATGAGTAAAGAAACTGTGGTATATTTATACAATGAAGTATTACTTAGCTGTTTTAAGAAAACGACATCATGAAATTTTCAGGCAAATTCACTTATAAGTGAACATTAGCTATTAAGTAAATGATAATCAAGACACAATTAACAGACCCAGAGAGGTTAAGTAAAAAGGAGGGCTCTGGGTGTATGTGTGCAAGGACCTCCCTGGGAAAGGGAGATAGAATGGATTTGGGGGGTAGACTGAGGGCTTTTAGTGGTGGGATTGGGTTACATTTGGTTAAGTTGTTGGCTGAGAGGGTCTTGTGGATATCCCTAAACTTTTCAAATATGTTGAAGACACTGAAAGAAATTTAGAAACAAAATTTGAGGAAGTGTGACTGTAAGTTTCTTTCTTTAGTTTTACATACACATCAAATGTGTACTGTAGTGATACTTTATTTGTTCTGAAATGTGGTGATATTTTATTTGTGTGTTAATAAATAAAGATTGCCTGGAGATCAAGGGGAAAAGCCCAGCTGTTTTAAGTAAACAAAGAAGTCAGGCAGCACATGCCCTTAATTCCTTAGCAGGCAATATCTCTGTGTGTTCAAGGCCACACTAGGGAACAGAGCCAACTGTGGTGACAAACACCTTTACTCCCAGTACCAACCACAGAGACTTGGAGGTCTGTACAGACAGACAGAAAGTGACAGAGCTGTGTAAGAAGAGGAAGTGAGGTAGCTGGGCTAAGAGTCAATGAGAGGGCAGAAAGACAAGGCATCTAAGCCTGGGTAGACAGGAAGTCACTCTCCTTGGAAGCTGTGGAGTTGGTGAGGTGAGGTTAGCTGGTGGCTTTCCGTATTTCCCTGATCTCTCTAAGGCTTTCACCCAAATTTCTGGCTCCGTGTTTTTTATTTAATAAGACCATTTAGAATCATGTTTCTGCCAGTGTGATCTGTTCTTCCTTACAAGCCTCATGTCCACTGCTACTCCTCACATAGTCCACTACAGGCACACCCACTTCCAACTGCATTTCATTAACTGCTACTTCTTTTACTTCAACTTTAATCTTTGGTTTATTATTATTATTGTCAAGTCGCTACACCCATGTCTGGTCTGGAACTCACTTTGTAGAAGAGGATGCCCTCAGACTTGTGCCAGTCTCTTGCCTCTTCCTCCTAGAGTGTTAGTGTGTATTTCTGAGTAACATGCATTTTGTGATATTTTCCTATTTTCAATTTCCTAAATTCCTTGGAATGTAGGCATTTATTTCTCCTCTTTGGCTCCTTCCCTTTTGATTTACTGCATTTCTTCTATGGATCCAATAGTCTGTTTATTGAATCAGTTTTTAGTGTTTTCACTGTTTATGGATATGTAAATATTATTTACAATAAATAGTCTGAATTTTATGGATACAAAATATGGCTTGTGTTAATACTCTAGTGGGGAAAAAAAAGTGCCAATTTTCACCTATTGAAGCTTTGGGTTTTCCTGTTCTAGCCTTGAAACATCTTTCCTCATTTGCACAGAGAAAATACACACCACAGAGAATCAATAAGCAAACCAGAGTCTGCCTCAGGACAGGTGTATGGGTCACAGGTTTTGCATCACACAGTATGTCGAGTATTCCAAAAAGTCTCCAAGAGAAATCAGTTCCCATAACTCTCTCTTCTGAATACCTTGAAAGCAAACAGCAAATGGGAAGGTCCCTGTTTTCCTTCCTTCCCCGTGGGTCTCTTCTAGTTCTCTGACACTTGCACTTCGGTCCTTTCTTAGGCTGTGTCTCAGTACCTCACAGCCTTGGCCACGGTTGAGTCCCCAGACACAACTTTTGGTATTGATGTCATTTTTGTGAAAAAAGTATTTGTCACTGTAGGATAGGTTATATCCCAGCAATGACTGAGCATTCCCTAAGCCTCAAGTAACCAATATGAAAAGAAAAAATATTGCTTATAATACATGGAGTTGGTACTGGGAACAGGAGTTTGGGGCAGGGTGAGTCTGTACAAGGTTGATTTCTGCTCCTGTGCTTTTTGGAATGATAGAAAGAAGGATGCATGCCCTTGCCATTTTCATTTTATTACAGAAAAGCAAGTTAGATATAGGTTTCTAACTTAAGCAGTGCCAGGAGATGGGGCAAGTGGTGAGACAGGGTATTACTGTCTGAATGTGAAATGTTCCACATAGACTCTGTGTTTAAAACACGTTCCTCAGTTGGTGAGTCTGTTGTGGGCATTTTTTTAAAACACTGTGATCTGACCATCCCCCTAATGTTCCTGCTTCCACAGACTAAGTTCCTCCAGCTGCCATACTGTCCATAACTTCTGAACAGTGAGTTAAAGAAAACTCTCCTCTCTCATGTTCGTTTGTTAGGTACTCTATCACAGCAGTGAGGAAGTGTCTAACACATGTCAGTGTTCAACACTAGATTCTGACAGAAAGGACTGTTGAAGTGTTTTTTAGTAGCTCTGATGATGAGCCCAACCTTCATTGGCAGTGTACGAGAGAATCTCTTTATACCGTAAATAAAGGAGTCTTATATCAATAACACATATACTTAAACAATCTAAAAAATTATTTCTTTTTCTACCTTGTATAGTTTAATAGTGTTTGGGAATGTGGGGCCCTAATTAGTGTAATTATGTTAAAATCACTCACTCACTAGAAACCATGCCATTTGAACACATGAAAATACATTTTCCCTATTTCGGACTATCTTCAAGGAATGCCCTCTCCTGACTGGCAAGATGGCTCAGCAGTTCAGAGTACTGGTTGCTTTTTCAGAGGTCCCAGGTTCAAATCCCAGCACCTATATGGCATCTTACAGTGATTTGTAACTCCAGTCCCAGGAATATGATGTCCTCTTCTGGTCTCTGCAAGCACTTTACATACATGATATGCAGACTTACGTGTAGACAAAACACCCATACACATAAAATTATATAAAAATTACCCTCTGTGAATTTACTTTTAAAATATTAATTGTTGAATTAAAATATAAAAATTTAAAAATTTTCTAAATGCTTTATACCATGAAAAGTCAAGACCTTAAATATCACATATGTTTTTGCTAGCAATTTTTGTCCTAATTATTAAAAATCTACAATGATAATTATTTATTATTGAGAGCAATAAAAATAAATTAATCTCTGCCAATACAACTTCAGCCTAATGTGGAATATGATCTAATTTCATGTGTTAACTTTACAGCCTGTATATGGGATATTAATATAATAACTGAGGCTTAACTCTTAGCACAATGTGTTTCTTAGTGCAAGTAGCTATTATTTCAGGTCCAGTAAGCAAATAGAGACCAGTCATTCATTTCGTGCAAGCTTGTGATGAGCTGCCAATGGAAACAAATGTCTCCCATTGCTCAACAAGCTTGATTTCAAACTGGTGACTTGGAGGTGAAAGGTTGTGGATTTTGTTATCCATCATCTGAGCTACACACTGGTCCGGCAGCCAAGCAGTGACTCAGACAGGAAGGGGCAGGAGAATGATAGGATTCAATCCATTAGTTCCTTATCCCACTCTGTTACCCAAACACCAAATACTGCACAAGCTAGGAACAGTATGAAAAATCATCTACCATTTATTCTAACCAATGGAATGATATGAGGAGAATGCGCCAAATGCGACATTCTGCAAATTGCTATGCATTGTCAGTGAAAATATTCATCTGCAGTTTCTAGGTGTTCTTCCTTGTCTGTGACTGTCAAACAATGGCAGCATGATGGATTGAGTCACCCGGAGCAGATCCCCTGTGAACAGGCTCTGGCCTCTTTTGAATAGCATTACAGGCCTGACGTTAACACTCACTGTTAAAATGCTTGGAGAATAAGTTGTTTTACTTTCTCACCACACACATCTTTTTTTTTTTTTTACATGAAATATATGCCTAGAAACGTAAAAATAATGATTGTGGAGAGTAACTGGCAGAAAAGTCAGGAACTCCAGTGTGAAACATCGATTGTTTCGTGAGGACAATCATGTGAAACTTTTCATGACAGAGAAGAGTGAAGGCAGACTATAGCTCGATATTAGGTGGCATTAAATATTTAATAAGAGCTTGAAATACAGACCTGCACTTCTCCAAAAACCTGAATTTTGAAAAGTATTGTGTTGGGAATTTCTTTTCTACAAAGATTTCAAAATAGTTTTGACTAAAATAGTATGCACAGTTATCAGCCGCTTACTTTGTACTTCGTTTTGCCACAGATATGAAAACAATGAAGTGAGCTTTGCCTAACATCATGCAGCTTGTATTCCAGTGTGAGGCAGAAAGGAAAGGGGTAAGAATAATAACAGTTTGTATTTAGAAAATTTATTTTAATTATAGAAATACCAGAGTTAGTAATAAAATTTGTAGAAATATAAAACCAAGTGTGACAGCACACACTTATAATCTCAACACTCAGGAGGCTAGGTAAGATGACTGTGATTTCAAAGACAGCCTGAACAGCATAGTTAGACATTCCAAAAGAAAAAAAAATCAGGCAAGCAAACAAACAGAATAGCAAAAATTCACCAAAAAAACCCCCAAACTTTTTGTGCTAAAGGCATTATATTTTTAAAGCATTGGGTCTAAATGAACGTATGGTCAATAAAAGAATGAAAATAGTACACATATTTTTAGAATTATTTTAATATGTGTCTCTGTCTGTGTGGGTGTGTGCACATGTAAGTAGAGGTGTTTCTAGAGTCTAAAGGAGGGTGTCAGATACCCTGGACTTAGAATTACTGTCGGTTGCTAGCTGCCTTCTGTGGGTCTTGAGAACTCAACTCTGACCCTATACATTTGCAGTAAGTAGTCCTAACTGCTGAGCCATTTCTCCAGTTTCCAGAAATTGTAGACATTTTTGTTTCAATTGATATATAAAGAAACCATGGCTACCATGTTTTTTTCAAATGCAGAGAATAATTTTATGGTTAATTTTGTTACTGGTTCCCGTCTACTTTAGTACAGCTGCTAATAATTGGTGTATAATATCAGCTGTGTATCATGTGTCACAAAATTACTATGTCAAAATCTTTAAAGAGCTGACTCACTTTATCACTATAATAAACTCACAGCATAGATATTTCTATTGCTTTTAGCTGATGATGCTAATACTCTAGAAAACACTACCACTGAATGGTGCAGCCAAGGGCTTTGGTGTGACTCCACAGTGCTCTTAAGTTTGCTTTTTATGGTATTTCTTTTGTTGCTGATTTCCCTGTGCCCTTTGCCCCACTTTCCCAGTTCTGCTTGGTGACTCATGTTCATTATGCCTCTGTGGTTTGTCCATTCTTCCTAATCTGACTCCTCTGTCTTTCTTCAAAATCACATTGACTTCTGCTTTTGAAGCTGTCTCTGTCTTTGCACGTCTCCATTTGCTCTCTCATCATACCATAAACTTACTCTTACATAAGTTTTTTGTTTTCATAGATTAATTTTTTAATTAGCATATAAGGTATTATACATCATTACATCATTTTTTTTGAAGAAAGTGTGTTTTGGTGGAGTCCTCTTCCTCTCTTCAATCCACCCTCTGCTTCTACTTCCTTATTGTAAGTTCTCACCCAGAATTAACTCAATGCATAGGGACGAATCAGAGAAAAATCTGTTAAACTGAAAGAAAGGAGAATTTCAAGAGAGAAAGAAAGCAAATATATTTGAGTTGGAGGGAAGTAAGTAACTGTGTTTATTATTCTAACAATTACTTTGTAATTATAGTCTACACATTATATGTAAGAATATAATATATAAGAGCTAGGTAACAGGGCTTGAAAAATTAATTTGATTTCTCCAATACTAAAAACAGATTATATAAAAGGTTTTTCAATTACAAAGGAATGTTCTGTAGTACAAATTTTAGCTTGTTTCTTTTTTGCTGCTTTGCACTAAGTTGCTGGTAAATGGTAATAGTTCATATGTATTACACAGTATTCATGTGTTGGGGCATCAGTTTATATGTGATGAGGTTTAGTTTCTCCCATTATAGATGTTATTATCTTTAATTCAGTATCAGCAGTAAGACATATTTGTCTTAAGTATTCAAAGCAATACATATAAGAACACAGAAAATCCTTTGTCTTCCTGAAATAAAATCTAAGAGAAAATTAATTTAGGTAAGAGACAAACAACAAACATATTTTTATATATCTTAGATTTTTCTATAGAAAATTCAAATCCATTGAATCTATACATTTTCATGCTAGCCTGATAGTTCATGTCTGTAATCTTGTGCCAAGAGTCCGGATCCCCAAAGACCATCAAGAGACCAAATTCAATGCAAAAGCAAAGAGTCTTTTTATTACAAGGTATCCCGGGCCTCTCTATGCATCTGATGCAGCAGCCAAGAAGGAGTGATCCTGAGTAGCAATGGGGCAGGGTTTTTATAGGGGGTAAAGCAAGGGGGTGGTCATTGGGGTCTACAGACTACATAGGAACAGACTCAGGGTTGGTTTATGTGAATGACAATCATATTAGTAACTTTTAATTGGCTAAGATTAGTTGGAGATTTGTCAGGGCTACAGTTAACTATTTTGGGGCAGGCCTGGACAACTCCCAGACTTTGTCCTTGAGCTGCTGTGGAGGCTGGCTGGCCTAGCATGTACTGACTATGGGAGCTGGCTCAGTGGCCCAGGCTTGGGGTGCCCTATCTCCCTGTCCCTGCCAACAGAGGCATCAGTGATTAATTGTCTTTTGTTCATGGCCCTCCGAGAAACTGCTTGCTCAGTCTCAGGAAACTAAAATTGAGGCCTGATCTCTGAGAGAAGACTGAGCAGCCTGTTATGGCCTCTGCTTGGTCCTTCCATTGCCCCCTTGAGTAGTCCATCATCTCCAATCTTAGAGATGTTTCTTTTTGGTACAAGACTTTATCATCAGGGTATTAGATTGTTTTGGAGACTAATTGGACCAGGATGTAAGAGTGTTTTTTTGTTTTGATCTAAAATTTGAACATTAACATAGGAGGTCAAGCCAGAAGTATATGTTCATCAGGTGTCCTCCAGTGGGATCAGGAAACCAGCTCCCATTGGATTCTGAGTGAGATTACAGAGGTGGGAATAGCCATGCAGAGGTTGTTCCAAACAGAGACCATTTCCCATTATTAACAGCAAAGTGAACCTCTCCTTATTCAGTTGTTGCCATCTGGAAGGTTGTCATGGGATTGGTCCAGGGGCTGATATTGGGATTTTTGACATCATCAGTTTCATGGTACCCAGAGAGGAATTATCATTCAGTTAAGGCATCAATGATGCAAGAGCCAACAGCAATTAGAAGACAGAAGGACCAAAAGCCCTTATCCTAACAGAGTTCCTTATCCTGAAGGAACATGGAAATGAGAATGTGCACCCATTATTATGGGGTTTCCTGAGCTCTGAGGGAAGGGATTTGATGAAAACATCCCATTTAGATGTATGTGTTCCAAGGACGTTTTTTTCCCAGTGATGTTTAGCTGTGGGTCTCTGCGTCTGTTCCTGTCTGCTACAGGAGGAAGCTTCTCTGATGAGTCCTAAACAAGGCACCGATCTGTGAGTATTGCAGAATATCATTAGGAGTCATTTTATTGATAGCTTTTTGTTTGTTTTTTTTTAGAACAGTAGTATTTAGTTTTACCTTAGGCGTCTGGGCACTTTAGTCTCTGGTTCTTGATAGCCTGCAGTTTATCTGCATCAAAGATACCACAAGGTAGGGAAAAAAGTTCCATATAGGCACCCACTTGTCTTTTCCATGATCAATGAGTTCTGTGGGTGTTGTCCTTGGCAACGGGGGTGCACTTCATTTTGCAGAGAGTAACGCATTGTCTTAGCAGCCTGGATTGTTTGGGGATTTCCATAGAACCCCCTTACCCAACAACTCAACTGAAAACAGTCTAGTCCCAGTCCTGAAAACCCCCTTTGGTGACAGGAGATGGGCAGTTGAGAGTCTATCTCCAATGCTATTAGAATTCTATGTATCACCTTCATATATTTTAGGGAGTTTCCACTGCACTAGGTTCCCATACCATCCCTCAAAAGCCCCTCAGTCCCAGCTGTCTCTCCCCACATTTCTTCCCTCAATCTTCCCTCCCTTCACCCTCCTCACCACGTGAATCTCCCACTCACATCCACATCTACATCCAATCTGCCCATAAAATCTATCTATTTCACCCTCCCAGGGAATTTCCTGTGTCCCTTTCTAGTGCCTTCCACTATACCTAACCTCACTGGGTCTATGGAATATAAATTGGATACAATTTATAGAATAGCTGATATCCACTTAGATGCTAATGCATACCAAATTTCTATTTCTGGGTCAAAGTTACCTCAGTCAGGATGATCTTTTTCTAGTTCCATCCATTTGCCTTCCAATTTTCTGATGTCATGGTTTTTGTTTTTGTTTTTGTTTTTAAACATCTGAGTAATAATCTATTGTATAAGTGTACCATATTTTCTTTATCCATTCTTTTGTTGAGGGACATCTAAGTTGTTTCCAATTTCTGGCTATTATGAATAAAGCCAGTATGAACGGTTTCCTTGTGGTAGGATGGAGTATCCTATGGGTATATGCCCAAGAGTGGTATAGCTGGATCTTGATTGATTCTCAACAAGGAGAGAGATTATTCTCTGAAGAACTGCTATATTGATTTCCACACTGGCTGTGCAAGTTTGCACTTTCAGCAGCAATGGAGGAGTATTCCCCTTGTTCCAAATCCTTACCAACATGAGCTGTCATTTCTTTTATTGACCATAGCCATTCTCACAGGTATAAGATGGAATCTCAAAGTAGCTTTGATTTGTATTTCCCTGATGGCTAAAGATGTTAAACATTTCTTTAAGTGTTTCTCAGTCACTTGAGTTTCCTCTATTGAGAATTCTTTGTTTAGATCTGTACATCATTTTTAATTGGATTATTTGGTTTTTTTTATTGATATCTAGTTTCTAGAGTTCTTTATATTTTTGGATATTAGTTCTCTATTGGACATGGAGTTGGTAAAAACATCTTTTCCCATTCTGTAGGCTGCTGTTTTGTCTGATTGATGCTGTCCTTTACCTTACAGAAGCTTTTCAGTTCCATGAGGTCCCATTTATTTATTGTTAATCTTAGTGCCTTTGATATCAGTGTTCTGTTCAGAAAGTCATCTCATGTGCCAATGTGTTCAAGGCTGTTCTCCACTTTCTCTGTCAGGTTCAGTGTATCTGGTTTTAGGTTGAGGTCTTTGATCTGCTTGGACTTGAGTTTTGTGAAGGGTGATAAATGTGCATCTATTTACATTCTTCTACATGTAGACATCCAGACATCCAATTTATCTAGCACCATTTATTGAATATGCTATCTTTCTTCCAGTGTGTATTTCTGACTCCTTTATCAAAAGTCATGTGTCCACAGGTATGTGGATTTAATGTACTTGATTTGATTTCATTGATCTGTGTGACTGTTTTTATTCCAATACCATACAGATTTTATTACTATAACTCTGTAGTACAATTTAAAATTGGAAATGGTGATACCTCTCTCACAGTTCTTTTATTTTTCAGAATTGTTTTAGTTACTCCTGAGTTTTTTTTCATATGAAGTTGAGAATTGTTCTTTTAAAGTTTTGAAAAACTGAGTTAGAATTTTGATGGGGATTGTATTGATTGCTTTTGGTAAGATTGCCATTTTTACTATGTTAATCTTGACAATCCATGATCATGGGAGATTTTTTTTCATTTCCTGATATATTATTCAATTCATTTCCTCAAATACTTGAAGTTTTTATCATACAAGTCTTTCTTTTACTTGCTTTTAGAGTAATCCCCAAGATAGTTTATATTATTTGAGAATATTGTGAAAGGTGTAGTTTCTGTGATTTCTTTCTTAGTCCATTTGTCATTTGTATATAGAAGGAATAGTTTTTTTTCTTGTTAAATATCAGTTACTTTGCTGAAAGTGTTTATCAGCTATTGGAGTACTCTGGTGAAAATTTTAGAGTCACGTATGTATACTACCATATCATCTGCAGATAAGGATACTTCTTCCTTTTCAATTTGCATCCTCTTGATCTCCTTTAGTTGTCTTATTGCTATAGCTAGAATTTCAAGTACTATATTGAACAGATATGAAGAGAATGGACAGCCTTGTCTTGTTCCTGATTTGGTGGGATTGCTTTGAGCTTCTCTCCATTTAATTTGATGTTGACTATAGATTTGCTATAAATTGCCCTTTTTATATTTGGGGATGTCCTTTTTCTTCCTCATCTCTCCATGACTTTATCATGAAGGGACATTGGGTTTTGTCAAAGGTTTTTTTCTGCATATAATGAGGTGATCATTTTTTTTTCTTTCAGTCTCTTTATATGGTAGATTATGTTTACTGATTTTTGATTATTGAACCATCCCTGTCTCTCTGGGTTGAAGCCTAGTTGATCATAACGGATATCTTTTTTTGATGTATTCTTGGATTAGGTTTGCAAGTATTTTGTTGAGTGTTTTTTTTTTTTTTTTTTTTTTTGGTCTATGTCCATAAGATTGGTTTTTAATTCTCTTTCTTTGTTGGGTCTTTATGTGCTTTGAGTATCATGGTAATGGTGGCCTCAAAATGAATTTGGCAATGTTCCTTCTGTTCTACTTTGTGGAACAATTTGAGGATTATTGGTGTTAACTCTTCTTTGATAGTTGGTAGTGTTGAGTTCTGCACTAAAAGCATCTTCCATGGCCTTTTTGGGGGGGGGATTGGGAAACTTTTAATTACTGCTTCTTATTTTTTTTAAGGTTACATATCTGTCTAAGTTGTTTATCTGATATTGATTTAACTTCGTTAAGTGGTACCTCTTGAGAAAATTATCCATCTCTTTTAGATTTTCCAATTTGGTGGAGTACAGGTTTTTAAACTGTGACCTGATGATTCCTTAGATTTCCTCTGTGTCTGTTGTTATGCCCCATTTTTTGTTTCTGATTTTGTTAATTTGCATGTTCTTAGTGTGTCTTTTAGTTAATTTGGATAAGGGTTTGTCAATCTTGTTGTCTTTCCCAACAAGCCAACTCTTTGTTTCATTGATTCTTTGTATTGTTCTCTTAGTTTCTATTTTATTGATTTTGCTACTCAGTTTGATTATATTTCTGTCATCTCCTCCTCTTGGGTATGATTACTTCTCTTTGTTCTAGAGCTTTCAAGTGTGCTGTTAAGTTGCTAGTATGAAATCTCTACAACTTTTTAATGAAGTCACTTAGTGCTATGAACTTTCCTCTTAACACCACTTTCATTGTGTCCCATAAGTTTGAGTATGCTGTGTATTCATTACATTGAATTTTAGAAAGACTTTAATTTCTTTATTTCTGTCTTGACCCAGTAGTCAGTCAGAAGGTAAATGTTTCCATGAGTTTGTAAGCCTTCTGTTGTTTCTGTTACTGGTGATACCTAGCTTTTAACTGTGGTCATCTGATAGGATTCAGGGGGTTATTTCAGTTCTCTAGTATCCATTGAGACTTCCTTTGTGTTCAAGTATGTGGTCAATTTTGGAGAAAGTTCCATGATGCAGAGAAGGTATATTCTTTTTTGTCTGGGTGAAAGTTTCTGTAAATATGTTTGGTTTATAATGCTTGTTAGCTCCAGTATTTCTCCATTTAGATTTGTCTGGCGGTTTTATTTGTTGTTGAGAGTAGAGTATTGAAGTCTCCCACTATCAGTGTGTGAGGGTCAATGTGTGATTTAAGCTGTAGTAGTGTTTCTTTTATAAATTTGGTGCCCTGGTGTTTTTAACATAAATGTTAAGAATTGAAACATCATCTTGGTGGATTTTTCCTTTGTTGAGTATGTAGTGTGCTTCCCTATCTCTTTTGATGGTTTTGGTTTGAAGTCTATTTTGTCAGGTATTAAAATGGTTACACAAGCTTTATTCTTAAGTTCCTCCGCTTGGAATATCTTTTTCCAACCCTCTCTGAGGTAATGTCTATCCTTGATCTTGAGGTGAGTTTTTTGTATGCAGCAGTAGAATGAATCCTGTTTAAAACTCCATTTGTTAGTCTGTCTTTTTTTTTTTTGATTTTTCAAGACAGGGTTTCTCTGTGTAGCTTTGTGCCTTTCCTGGTACTCGCTTTGGAGACCAGGCTGGCCTTGAACTCACAGAGATCCGCCTGCCTCTGCCTCCCGAGTGCTGGGATTAAAGGTGTGCGCCACCACTGCCTGGCTTAGTCTGTCTTTTTATTGGGGAGTTGAGTCCGTTGATATTGAGAGATATCAATGACCAATGATTGTTGATTACTATTAATTTGTTGTTGTTGTTGTTGTTGCTGCTGCTGCTGCTGCTGCTGCTGGCATGTGTATGTGTTCCCCTTCTTTGGGTTTTGCTGTTCTGAGATTATTTATTTCCTGTAATTTCATGGGTGTAGTTAACCTCTCTAGGTTGGATTTTTTTCCAGCACCTTTTGTAGGGCTGGGTTTGTGAATAGATTTCATTTAAATTTGACTTTATCATGGAATATCTTGTTTTCTCCATCTATACTAATTGAAAGTTTTGCTGAGTATAGTAGTATGGGCTGGCATCTGGTGTCTCTTAGAGTCTGCAGGACATCTGTATGGGACCTTCTGGTTTTTAGAGTCTCCATTGAGAAATCAGGTGTAATTCTAATAGATCTGACTCCATACGTCACTTAGTCTTTTTTCCTGGCAGCTTTTAATATTTCTTGTTCTGTATGTTTAGTGTTTTTTATTATTATGTGGCAAAGAGACTTTCTTTTCTGTCCCAATCTATTGGCTGTTCTTTAGGCTTCTTGTACCTTTATAGGCATTTCTTTCTTTAGGTTAAGTAAATTTTTTTTCCCATGATTTCACTCAAAACGTTTTCTGGCCCTTTGAGCTGGGTCTGTTCTCCTCTATTCCTATTACTCTTATGCTTGGTTTTTTCATAGTGTCCCCAATTTACTGGAATTTTTTGGTCAGGAATTTTTTATATTTAACATTTTCTTTAACTTATGTATCCATTTCTTCCATCATATCTACAATTCCTGAAACTCTGTCTTTAATATCTTGTATTCTGTTGGTGAAGTTTGCCTATATTGTACCTGTTCTAATTCCTAAATTTTTCATTTCCAGAATTCCCTGTTTTTGTTTTCTTTAATAATTTTATTCCCATTTTCATATCTTGAACAGTTTTATTCATTTCCTTCAATTGTTTGTATTTTCCTGATTTTGTTTAAGGGATTTATTCATTTCCTCTTTTAGGACTTCCATTATATTCATATATTGGGTTTTAAGGTCTTTTTCTTATGCTTCAGCTGTGTTGGGATATTCAGGGCCTGCTGTGGTGTCATATGAATTCTAGTGGAGACATATTGCCCTGGCTATTATTAACTGGTATCTTGGCATCTGGATTTAATATGATTTTGGTACTAGGTACTGATATCTGGGTTGTGTTTGTTAGGTAGGTGTTTAGTTACTTGGTTTCTGTTTCCTTTCTGGTTTTTCAGAGTGTGATGGCTGTGTGCTGCCTTTTTTACTGACCTGCTCTGCTGGTGTATTCACAGGAAATGACTGTTGGTGTTGGAGGCTGGGATAATGGAATGAGTTGGGGTAGAAGGTCTTTGTGATCCATTGGTATTGGCATCAGATGTTTACCATTGCTTAATTTATTTAATTTTAAGATTTTAGTTACAAAATAGAGATCCAAGGCAAGAAGTGTCTTGTTGATTGGTTTCGTTGCTTTACCAACAAATAAATAATGAAGACCTTAATTAAGTATTACTTGTATTCCATTGGGAGTAGACAAGAATTAATAGTAGGCACAATTAACATGTGTCAGAAAATAAGCAATACACTTGGAGAAGAATGAATAGGGAAGAGGAGGAAGGGTTAGAAGGGTGAGTGTCAGGACCGCAATTTAAGTGGGAATGTAACAATGGGTCTTACTAAAAAAAAACGGTGAGACCTGAGTGAAGACTCAGATCACAAGGATTAACACAGCAGATACCAGTATTTGATGGTGGAGGGTTTCAGAACCTGGGAAGAAGCAGTGTCAAGACATTAGTATGCTAATATTTCAGATTTACTTTATAAACAGCAACGTTTTCAGGAGTGGAACAGACTGAGGAAGGGATGGATGAAGGCAGAAGGCTGCTGGGACAGGGACAGGGTGATGGTGGAGGAGCAGCATATTGTGTAGGGAGTTGAGCTCTTTTAAAGGACTTTGACTTTATTAAAATAAGTCTCCCTGGAGGAGGGGTGCTTATCAGAATGGATATGAAGTCTAAATATAAAACACACAAAAATTCATGAATAAGAAATGTTATTTGTTGGAGACTAGATTGCGGAAAACAGATGTGGCTCATTTTGAGCATGCTATAAACAAGAAAATGATATAAAGGAGGCTTTCACATTACTCCTGCCACAATTTCTTTTTCTTTCTAGTTCTATAGAGATTATTACACTGTAGATTGTGGGATATATTGAAACATGTAATTCCATTATGTTATTCAATTCTGAAAAGACATTACAATAAACTAGACCTATTGGATGAGACAGCTGCATACAAGTTTCGACTTAGAATCATTTTGTATATTTATTGTACATCTCTGTTGATTATATTTAATATTCTCAAATGTATTTCATTTTGCTATAGGAACATTGCTGATTTTCTACATGCAATATCAAATGCTTTCACACAAAAATAAATTCTCCTAGAAAAGTATGGTACATGGAAGGCACACAATGTATTTGCTTTAACATCAAACAAACAACTATCTTTTCTTCACCCTAGTGTTTCTCCACAATACATTTTCTTCCTATCTATATAGGAGAGAGAGATGTAAGCAAAACCTAGTGTTTTGGTTATTGTTCTATTACTATAAAGAGTCACCATGACCAAGGATACTTATTAAAAAATATTTAATTGGGGGCCTGTTCTTAGTTTCAGAGGGTGAGTCCATGACCATTATAGTGAGAAGTGTGGCAGACATGGTTCTGGAGCAGTAGCTGAGAGTCTAAATGCTGATCCACAAATTATAGGCAGAGATAACAGGTTCTGGCATGGGCTTTTGAAATCTCAAAGCTCATCCCCAATGACCCACCCACTCCAAAATCATACCTCCTAATGATGGGGGAGGCTAGCTTCTCACTTTTTCCCAGGGTACTCTTTTTTTTTTTGGTTTTTCGAGACAGGGTTTCTCTGTGTAGCTTTGCGCCTTTCCTGGAGCTCACTTGGTAGCCCAGGCTGGCCTCGAACTCACAGAGATCCGCCTGCCTCTGCCTCCCAAGTGCTGGGATTAAAGGCGTGCGCCACCAACGCCCGGCCCCAGGGTACTCTTGAGGAGAGAAATATTTAGATAGAAAGATTGTGTGGTGTAGACAGAAACACAGGATAGCTTAGGGAGGTCCTGGATCAATATCCACCAGCCCCTTCTGTTTCTTCAAAAGAGCTTTTCATAGGAATGCCACGAGGTGGGACAAAAGAACCCCCCCACCTCCCGCCAGCACAGCCAAGTGCAGACCCTTCCAATCACCTTGACATACGTGGTCAAGCCATCCCCTAATATAGCCTGCTGGATAAAGCAAGCTCAGATCTCACTAGGAAAACTTTGTAGGCCCCCACAACTTCCAAAAACAGTTCCCCCAACTGGGCGCCAAGCATTCAAATACAGCCTATGGAGGACATTATCATTCAAATCACCACACTTAGTTACTTCTTAAATGAAAGAAACATCAAAATATTGTGTGTAGGGAGGCAATATTATAAAATGTCATATGTTTTAAACATTGTCTTTGTATGGCAGATTGATATCTTTCTTAGTTAATTTTGCATGTTTTATACTTGTGCTTCCTTTATTTATTCCTTAAAGTCGCTATTAGAATATTTGTGCATTCAGGAAAAGCTCTAGTGTAAAATGAGATTGAGCTCAAGTTCCAATATTTTTCCTCACAGAAAGATCCTAATTCATACTTGTTTTTCCTTTCTGTGCATATATATAAAGTGACTTTGGCACTTTAGAGTTGTGTCTAAGTAGAAATGGACATATAATTCAGCTTAAACTCTGTTGCCTTAAAATTTACCCTAATCTAGTACCTTGAGAAGATAATATTACAATTTTATGTCTTTTACTTGAAAATAATGAGGAGCTGACAGAAATATTTTCCATTGTATATTCAAATAATTGGTCTCTAAATTCTAATAATTTGATGACTATAACTTTTCAAATTTCTAATCCGCCTCAAATAATCTCCATATCAGACTCATAAAACATATGGCTACATAAATCTATGTCTAATGCACAATTAATTTAGAATAAGGGCAGACTAAGACTCATAAGTTAATGACAAAACATAACGTTCTATAAATTGTGCAGTAGACATTGAGGAGCTCTTCTGAGCTTATTAATCACACTATGCGCATAGGCATGCTGTGTGAGATGTAAGGCTGACTGTGTTCAAGAGTGTCTTTACTACAGTAGAGACAAAGGCCAGTGGCAGATGCAAGTTCATCTTTATTTTTCTTGTTCCTTATGTACTAGAACCTAAATTATACTCTCTATGTGGTTTCCCATTATATGATAGCAGATTAACCCCATTAATTCTAATACTTGGTGACATTAACTCTTGATAGTTCTGGAACATCTTATAATGCATTTTTAAAAAGAAAGCTGAGCTCAATGTTTCAGTTTTTAATGACTACTCCTATTGTTTCTATTTCTAATTCATCCCCAGAATCCTTAAAAATATAAATTGATTGCTTTAAGACCTATGCATTTGAAACTGGCCCCTCAGCAGATACAAAGAGCAATCCTCCAGAGATGTGCACTTGCACTGGGAGAGGATCATTGTGGATTGATGGTTTCTCTCCCCATCCAGTCCCTTGTAGGAGCAGAATGACAGTACATCTGTCATCAAATTGTGCTTGCTTCCTAACAATGCCCTGAAGACACAGAAGCACTAACACATTTACAAACTGCCTGGGCAATGATCAGCTACCTCATACTTTCATGCTTCCCACAAACACATTAGGTACATAATCAGTCTTAACTCTGGATTTGTGATGTTTTTTCTTCCTTAAAAGAGAAATTATGTTCTTAAAGGGGAAATTATGTTGAAGTGATTTCCCTTTAAAGGCACTGTACTTGTCAACCAGGAACAATTTGTACTGCAGGTCAAGCCAAGGATGTGAACTGCCTGCTCATCACAGGAGCTTCAGACATGAATGACAGTCTTTAGAATATTTTCTCCTTGGTGGATGCATACAAAAAAACCTGTTTTTTCATATGTGTTGGGGGAGGGACTTTGAAAAAATCTTTGACTTCATTTCTCATGCACGAAGAAAACACAGGCAATTCAAATTATGACTATTAATGTATATATATATATATTCTGTGGAATATATATATAGTTAGTTAGTTAGTTTTAGTATATCTCTGGTTAGTTATTTATTTGATATTAACAAAATTATTTTAAGTGTGACTTATTTTTACTTAATAAATACAGCAGAATTAGTGCAATGTCAATATCAGGAATGGAACTGAAAGAGTTTGAGTTCTTGCAAGAATAAATCAAACTGCTCTGCTACAGGATGGCACACATATGCTAGGACATGTGAGAGAGGTCATTCAAGGGCCTTAAAATTCCATATAGCTCTTAACCAATGAATATTAGGTTTTTTTTTCCTCTTGTGATAAAATACCCTAAAAAACAACTTAAGGGAATAAAGTGATTTTGTTTGTTTTGTTTTGTTTTGTTTTGTTTTATTAACAGTTCTAGAGGAGTAGAACCCACCATGGTTGGAAGACATGGCAATAGATAGACATACTGGCAGTAGCAGGAAGTTGGCTAATCAGACTGCATCTGAACTCAGAAAGTAGAAAGAGAACAGGAAGTGGGACCAGACTACCAGACTATAAAATGTCAAGCCCTTTAGAACTCTAGGGGCATACGTTTTCCAACAAGGCTTCACCTCCTAATGGTTCCATAACCTTCCCAAACAGTGCCACTAGCTGGGAAGCAAGTATTTAAATGTGTGAGCCTATGGAGGGGCATATCGTATTCAAATCACAATATTATGTTGTCCTTTTTGATATGGTAATTTATTATTGACTGTAACAGCTTTCTTCAAATTCTTCATTACCATGACTGTGTTTTGTTCATGTAAGCCCCTAGAGCCACAAGAGTGGTCAGGTCCCTCCCCCAAGAACCTTTAACTGACAGACTCTACCCACAGAATATTCTAACTTTTCTAACTGCGGGACCCTGACCCCATCCTACAGAGTAAAAAGCCCAATCTCTGGACATGAAATCCCATCAATCTCCACCATGAAAAGTTCCACTCCCTTCCCAAGAAACTCTATATAAGCCCTGTATCTTGTTCAGTTTGCTGCTGTTTCTTACCCTAGCAGAGGCAGCCCCTCTCCTGGTCCTTTCCCTCCAAATAAATCTCTTGTGTGAGGTTTGTTGTGTGATGTGACTTTGTGGTATTCCTTGGCTCCTGGCTGACAGGAAACCTTTCCATTCAAGCTGTAATGCTTACAGTTCATACAAGATTTTAATGTTATCTTTTTTTTTTAATTCTTGAGCTTTACATTATATAACATGTTTACATTTGAGAAAAAGTTGTAAGGCAAGAATAGAATTTCCGAATGACATTCATCGATTTTTGCTTAATGCTACACAATCATGACACATTTGTCAAAAAATGAAATTAGTATGGTGAGTTTTCTCTTATGAGACTCCAGGCTTCATTCAGTTTAATTTTTTAAAAATTACAAAGCTTCTTATTATGACTGAGGGTCATATTTCTGTCCTAAACTAGCACAGAGAATCTAGTCAATGCTGTTTGTCTTAATAGGAGATTCTATCCACAATTTTCTTTATCATATCTACCTGGCCTTGCTCAGTGATGTTCAGTGTGTCCTCATGTTCTGCTGCTTCAGTTACTAGCATGCTAGGTGAGCTCTCGAGGCTTAATAGCTTCTGTATACAATTTGTTGACTCAAGCTTTTTATTTATATATTTTTGAAAAAAATCACCATTAATGTCTATAATGGTAGGAGTGATTTTGATGGCAAGAACATAAAGTTTGATCAAGTTCTTTTGGTGCATACAATCATCTTTTCATAAAAGAAATCCATCATTGCAGTGCCACGCCAAGACACAGGACGTTTTAGTCATTCATAAGCTATTAGGAGCCAGGGTGTCAATTGATACTGCATGCACTCCGTCCTCAAGTACTAAGTGGGTCGGAGTTAGTTCTCCCACTACTCATAAAAACCCTGCACATCAAGTGTCACAGTTTCCCCTCTCAGGACTGCTTTGGTTATCGCTCATGAATGTTGATGTGCTCATTTATATTTTTTAGAATTCTATTTTATGTGTATACATTGTTTTCAATTTGTTTATGTGTCTTTTATGTGGTTCTATTACACAGTGTGCACATAATATATATATATATATATATATATTATATTAAGTAATTGTATCTGTTGGCTGTCATATATTCATACGACTTATGACATTCTTCTGGTGACATTGTTTTAGAAATTTAAGTGAGGTATAGAACCATATCTCATTTCTCTCATTAAATGTACAGTGGGGTTCTATACCTCACTAAAATTGCTAAAACAATACCACCAGTAGAATGTGATAGTGAAGGAAAGTATTTTATTTACTATATTTAAATTTGCTTACTGTGTTTCTCTGCAATAAGTTCTGTTCTTAGTTTTTCATAAATTCCCTTTAATGGTGGAGGATATTTCTGTCTGTATAGAACTATAAACCAACAGAGTTCTGAGATTAAATGTGCGAACCTTTGCACCTGGCCTTTTCAATTTGCATAAGCCCCCTTTCTGTGTTCAGTTTTGTCAGGACAGGAGTTAAGAAAAAGAAGTGGGGCAATTTAAAATAAAGATTGGTTAAAGAGATGCACACTGGGAAAACAAAGAGCAGATAATGGCAAATAGCATGCTAAAAGTAAAAATGAGATTCTTTAGATCTCTGCCATTACAGAATAATATTCTTCTCCAAACGTTAGTGAAAATATCCAGAGAGCTATTTCCCTTCAAAACCAGCATTGCAATATAGTTTAATATTACTATTTAGAGGCTAATTAATGAGACTACCATCTTCATTATCTTTACTCCTGTTCACTTTGGGAATTTATATTAGCCCTAAACACTTCCTGTAGAGTATCTGGAGGCGGAACTTAAGCCAGACAATTTGCTTCCTCTTGACAGATTTTGTAACATGATTGATGGGAGCAGAAGGTGAACCTATTTTGAAAAATAATTTTTTTTGCATTATCTGTGTATTTCAAATATCAATTCTAGTATTTTTTAAACTGTAGGTCAACACTCCAGAGGGATGGGTTATAATATAATTTAAGGAGCTTCATATACAGAAATTATTTAGGGGTATACATTATAGAGTACACTGACAATATCAGAGCTCTCTTTTTCATTAACTCTGCATTCTTCCTCACTTGTTAATCTGGAAATGTAAGATACAATTTCTTTATCACTGAAAAACAAGCATTTGTGTTTCCCAAAGTTTGGGGCTATGTAATAGTATCTGGCACAATATCTAATAAAAAGGTATATGGAATGGTTTGCCTTGAATTTAATCATAGAAAAATGACCAAATCATAGAAAAGGTGATTAAAATGTGGGATGGGCACTGGTTATTGTGATCATTAAAATTAACTGTTATTTGAGAGAAAAAGAGAAAATAAAATTAGAAAAAGTAATAACTACATGCATGTACTCTGATCTCGTGAATAGTCCATACCAGGTTAGCCGGACTTTCCAGGGCCTTCTTTACATTTCATCTAGGAGTTTCAGGCTCCGTTGTATATTGTGTCTCATGCTTCCATTCCCCTTTGTGTCCTTTCTTCATTTTTAATTAAAAAATTTTTCTGACACAGGGTCTCACTATGCATCCCTGGCTGGCCTGAGAACTTAGTGTATAGACCAGGACAGCCTTGAACTCAGAGAAACACCTTTTTCTGTCTTCTGTATGCTGGGATTAAAAATGTATGCCACCAGGTCTGGTCTCCCTTTCTTCGTTTTATCCACAAAAAAGTCCTGTTTTTGTTGATCATTGAAATTTTGTAATGCTACATTATTACTATTATTATTATTATTATTATTATTTTAAAAATGTTACTTTTTAATACATTTTAATTAAAGTAGAATTACATCACTTTCTGCCTTCCCTCAAGGTACCAGCCATTCAACCTCACCCTACTTCCCAAATAGCAGTATCAATAGACCTGTTAACATAAAGGAAATGATCCTGAGATCACACCATGGTTGATTGACCTGTTTTCCTTTCTTGCCTATCTTGGAAAATCAGAAGAATAAAAACAGAATAGGACATTATTCCAACTTTAGGCACTTGTTCCAATATGTACCTATAACAAACATTGTCCTTAATTAAAATAATATATACAAGAAACACACATGTGCATACACACACACACACACACACACACACACACACACACCAGCCTCAGACTATGAAGAATATCATTTCGTATATTTCATTAACATAAACAGTTTTCTGTAGTCATTCAATTGTGTGTTTGATGGTGTCTTTTTTTTTAGGTTTATTTCTTTATTATGCATATAATGTTCTGCCGGCATGTATCCCTACATACCAGAAGAGGGCACCAGGTCTCATTATAGATGGTTGTGAGCCACCATGTGGTCGCTGGGAATTGAACTCAGGACCTCTGGAAGAGCAGTCAATGCTCTTAACCTCTGAGCCATCTTCCAGCCCCCTCTGAGCCATCTCCCAGCCCCCGATGGTGTCTTATCGAATGGAGGTATTACGTTTTTTTAAGTTATGTTCTTAGCAATAATGAACTTGGATACTCTGGGTAGTGCCAACCATAGGAAGGTGATCTTGTATAAGGAAGCTGACTGAGTACAAGCAGAGGACAACATTCCTGTGTGGTCTCTGCTTTGGTTCCTGCCTCTGGGGTCCTGCTTGAGTTTCTGCTCTGACTACCCTCAACGCTGGATTATTCATAATGTAAGTAAAATAAACCCTTTCTTCCCCCCTAGTTGCTTTTGGTCAGTATTTATCAAAGCAACAGAAGAACAAAGTAGACCATTAATTAAATATATTTGCAAGTTAAGTAAGGGAAGCAGCAGAAGACATTGACTTCTTTCATGAAGTAATTTTAAGGTCCCTATGGGGGAGATATAATTAAACATTTCAGGAATATTTCCTTTCTAATATTACAAATATATTTTAAAAATTACTACAGGGAAGCAAACTATTTACAGTATAACTTTAATATTAAACTACACGCAAAGAGATTTTACTAAATATATCTCCACCAAGGATATATGAATTTGTTTATAAAGAAGTAGCTATTTATAACAAATGGATCTTAAGTTAGTTCTTATGTGAATATATAATCTTTTCATAGCTTCAATTGATTTTGTTCTTTGACAATTTTATGTGTCTTAACTACATTCCGATTATTGTAACTGTCTATCCTCCCCAGTCTCCCTCCAACTCTAATTAACCCACTTTCCTTCAAGTAACTTCCTCACATTCATGATATTTTTGCTGTTTTGTTTTTATATCTTTTTCTTTTAGAGCCACTGAATTTAATCAGGATCATCTGTGTGATTATAGGCTTGACTCTATCTATTGGAGCTTAGTGGTCTCCTCAGTGGTTATAAAATGGAAGATGATGACCACCCATCCTCTACAGCCAATAGTATAGCAGGGAAGAAGAGGGCCCTGTTAGCCCATCCGTGATCTATGATTGACTATTTATAGGCCCAGTCTTATGTAGGCCTATTGCCAGGCTGGTTGTTGTTGTAGTAGATAGCATGGTTGACAGCTTGATACCCTTTCTCCACTAGAAGTCTGTTGCTGTCATTACTGGGACATACCCCCTATGTATGCAATGACAGCAACAAAGGTATGTAATGTCTTCAAAAGTAGGGTCTTACCAAATGGTTCTGCCGGACAACTAAGAAGAGTGGCAAGA
Organism: Peromyscus nudipes; assembly: GCA_902168325.1. NCBI lineage: Eukaryota > Metazoa > Chordata > Mammalia > Rodentia > Cricetidae > Peromyscus > Peromyscus nudipes. Next base: position 1,076 of record CABHPH010152096.1, on the reverse strand, counting down.
ACCTGTATTGTGTGAGGGCAGGGTCTTTGGGGTCATTCTAATCAACAGTTAATGAGGAAGTATCTTAAACCTGGCACTGGTTGTGTTTAGTAACCCTTGGTGGTGCTATCCAGACATGCAAGATAGTATCCTTGTGACTGTCTCTTTTCAGTAACAGCTTCTCATTGGATTACAGAGTAGTGCATTTCCATATGGCTATCCTATGTATCCTTAGTTTTGATTAACCTTCTTTCCTCTATCAGTTCTCCCCCACCAGCACACCCATCCCTATTTAAACGTGCCAAACCCTAAATCCCTCCTCTCTGTTTTTCTGACACCCATTTCTACCATCTCCCTCCCTTAAGATACACTCCACACCAGTGCCTCTTTTCTAGTTCCCTCACTTCTAAAAAAGTATTGCAGTTAAACACACAAAGTTAAAGATTTGAAGTTAGGATCCATGTGGCATTTACCTTTCTGAGCTTGGGTTATCTTATTCAGTGTAATGTAGAAAACATTAAACTAGAAAAGTTTAATCCATTTGCCTATACGCTTCATAATTTCATTGTAATTCCTTTACAGGTGAATTAAATTCCATTGTATATATGTACCTCATTTTCATGATCCATTTATCATTTGATGGACATCTATGCTGATTACAGTCCCTAATTACTATGAATAAAGCAGTAATGAACATGGTTGAGCAAGTACCTCTGAAGTAAGATACAGTCTTTTGAGTGTATCCCCAGGAATTACATAACTGAGTCAAATGGTCATTCTGTTTCTAGCATTTTGAGGAAGCAAAAACTGACTTCCATAGTGACTATATTAGTTACACTCCCACCAAGAGTGTTGTTTTAATTTGCATTTCATGATGCAAATTAAATGTTGATAATAATGTTGAACATTTTAACCAATTTTTAAAAATATTTTTCTTTTGACATTATAATTATGTCATGCGCCCCTTCCTCTCTTCCCTCCACACCCTCACACATACTACTCCTTGCTCTCATTCAAATTCATGGCCTGTTTTCCACTAATTGTTATTAAATACATATATGTATTATGAACACTTTTTAAAAGTGCTTATTAGACAT